>CAOKZL010001683.1:0-303172 GCA_948472985.1 Iguana delicatissima | reverse complement strand
AGGTACATACCATCCAAATACAAGTTTAGATCTTTATTCCATTCCGTCCGCTAAATCGTATGCTTTGTTTAAAAAATCTTCGGTGGCGATCAAGCTGACTTCTCAGCTGTCTGATGCGGCTGTGGAAGCTCTGCGATCCCGACTCTCGTCCGCTGTCCCCCGAACACCTCAGAAGCAGCTGGAGAGTTATAGGGTCTCCGATGAGCCCTCTCAGCACTCTTCTTACCGGAGGAGTTGTCGGCTAGAAGCCTAGCTCCAGCTAGACCGCAGCAGACGACAATGAGTGACACCCGATTGTCACTTCATTGCCGAACTCGACGCCATGAAGACCGGAAGTCAAATACTTAAATACTTTTAAGTCTGAAGGGAACTCTAAAATGAAGACTGAAAAAATAGCTCAATTGGTCTGCAAAGGCATTAAGCTAAGATCTATCTGGGATAGCTGGCCATCTAAAAACCAGCTAAAGATATCTGGCAGACCTTATGAGCCTTTTTGGCAAACTACCAAAATCTCCCAATCAGCCTAGCCAGTGGCCATGCCAGTTGTTGTTAAAACAGTACTCTTTCCATGCTCTGTTTTTATGAATGAGGACACTCAGCCGATCTATGCAGGGATCACTGAAGAAACCTAAACATTTAGGGTCTCCTAAATGGACTAGAAGAGAGTCAGCACGGTGTAAGCATTTGAGTGTTGGGCTAGGACTCTGGAAGATCAGGGTTCAGATCCCTACTTGGCCATGGAAACTCATCAGGTAACTTTGAGTAAGTCATATTCTCTTAACCTCAGATGAAGGCAATGACAAAAAAAAACATCCAACCCCCAAACAAATCTTGCCAAGAATCTTGCTGTGCTAGGTTCGCCTTTTAGTCATCATAAGTCAGAAACAACTGGAAATGCACAACAACAAATGGCCTAAAAAGGTGTAACTTCTCCTTCTCTCAGCACAAATTCATACCTCACCTCTACAATCACTGCATGGAAGAAAAGAGTGCAAATTTCTTCAGCAATCTGCCTGAGAAATACCACACCTGTCCAGTCTAATGCAATGGCACTTTGGCAATCTTGACTTATCACAGTCTATTAATAAAACTAGCAATAAAAGAAGTAGAAGAGCACCATAACACGCTAGCAGAGCTAAGGAGCCTTTCTGCCCGATGCCATTCTTAGTCTCTGAGAATGGAGAGGAAGAACAGCATAAGAAGTAAAATGTATGTGTGGGTTGGCTCACTACTAACTGTGGTTAACAGCTCCAGAGCCAGATCTTTCCTTCAGCCACTTCCTCCATAAACTGCAATTGACAAGTCATTAGCACCAACATCAACACAGTTTCCTTTAAACTATACGCTAAAATGTAATTCAAATAGAGTTTTGTAGTAATGGGGCGGGTGAAGGAGTCTGTGAGATAGTTACATTTTTCACAGGTTTTTTTTTTCCGTTTCTAAGGTTGCTGCCCCTGTCTGCAAAGCTTAAGATGAGCTGTCAATCTTCTTGCACATGAAGCTGTTAACAGATAAGAAAATGTGAAATGTTGTCACAAGTTGTGGGTATTTTGCCCAGTTCTGTCTGTAAGATATTTATAGTCATCTGAGTCAGCTTTGGAAGGAGGTTCAGCTTCAGAATGGTTATCCTTTTTCTGTCCATGACAAATAAAAAGAACAAATATCGCAAATTATAAGAAGAAAATGTCAAACTGCAGAACAACAATGTGCAGGTGAAATTTCTGCAGACTAATAGCTGACTAATTCAGACTGTAGAAATGCAAGTTCACTCACTACAGCTTCATAAGTCCTACAGTCAGCTTCTGCTACACAAGTTAGACTACCAACTCACAAATAAGGTATGAGATGATTCAGTTGGAGTTAATATAAACTAATTACTTTCTAATTGTCAGACTCTTTGGAAGCACTGCCATTCATAGGTTATCTTCACCACAGGCTCCCCTGTTCATACTCCCTTACTCATGGTTGTTACAAGACTGGTGACTGAGCTTTTCAGGAACTTCACCATGTTTGATATCATTTATACACTGGAGATATCGCATAGAAATCCCATCTGTTAAGCGTTTAAGAAAGCTTAGAAAGACAAGCTGTTGTCTGCAAGCATCTAGAACTGTAGGTCCCAGAGACAAGTGTGAAAAATTCATTAACATGATTTTGGGGATGTGATGGAAGTCTTTTTGGGTAAAATCAGTTTTTAGTTCAGTCAGAGAAGTTAACTGTTTCTGAGGAAGGAGGCTGAATACAAAAACCAACCCTCAGTAGCCTCACCTTTCTTTTCCCCTTTGTTTTGCATAAAATCAGACTGTTATGGCTATAATATGCATAAATCCTCATGAGACTATTTTGTACATGGTGTTTCACCATGGAGAAAACTGCATTGTTCTTTTTAATTGGTCAGAAGCCTGTTTACTTTAACAGAACACTGTTCAAGAGGGGGACCAAGTGCCCTACCCATTTTCCAATTTATTGCTAAAAAATACTGGCTAACAGCACTGTATGATAGTTGTCATTATTCACACAAGAGAAATTGCTCTCTTAACTTGTGAAGGTTTTGTTTTGTTTTGTTTTTTTAAGGATTGGTGGATTACAGACCAAGGGTTGATTCGCTACGGTCCTTTTCACAACACAGAGACTTAACTGGCAGGATGTGGCAAGTACCTAATAAAAAACTGAAGAGGGACCCACACTATATTTGAGTTTAAAAATACATATGAGTGAATTTTAAATGAAGAGAGGATTTAGAGCTGTGGTTCCCAAATGTTGGTCCTCCAGGTGTTTTGGACTTGGCTCCCAGATGCCCTAGCCAACTTGGCCAAGAGTAAGGAATTCTGGGAGGTGAAGTCCCAATCATCTGGAAGACCAAAGTTTGAGAACCAGTGATTTAGAACTTCTTCCACAATACATGGATTAGCCAGCAGTGGATGATAACTTCCCAATCAAACTCAAGAGGAACCCATATTTACAGTCAGTTCTACGAGGCTGCTGTTGAACACCAGCCTGAGCTAAATTTAATTTCAAACATTCTGGCACCTGGGTGGAGCCAAGGAGATGCTCACAGGAATGGAACAAGTAGCAAAAGCTTTCTGTTTCCTCCTCTGGCTAGAGGCAGAAGATACAGTGGGGTACACATTCTAAATACCCTAAAGGCACCAAATCCCATCTGATCTTTGAAGCTAGACACCATCAGCCCTGGTTAGTACATGGATGGGAAACCGCCAAGGAATCCCAGGTGCTGTAGGCTATATTTCAGAGCAAGGAACTTGCAAAATTACCTCCCAGTATTCCTTGTCAAAGAAAACCCTCAAAGGTAATGAGGTTATCTTAAGTCAACAGGCAACCTGAAGGCATGTATACACACAGAAACATTCTAATGTGAGATGAGGGAGCTGTGCAAGATGGATATAAGAGTGATGTTAACACTTTCTGCTGCCATGCTGCACTGCCACTCTCTGTCTTATGTCCGATAACTACAGAGCATATGAACAGTTAAGTGTGCCAGAAAAACACACAAACTCTTCAGCCTCTCCTTCCTACTTAATATAATTGCCTGGGGTATGCACTTCAAAACATGCACACTAAGTGAGAACCATCCTAAATTTTGATCCACAAAAATTCTGACACACCCTACAGAATGAATGACTCTAATGTTTTCCTTCAATATAAGAACTGTTTCTAGAAAATATCTAAATCTGGCACCATGCCAGTTCTACTGGTACAGTATCTAGTCTGTTTTTAGCAGGTTTTGTAACACTCAACCTTTGTACTTGAACATTACAAGTTTCTCCTTTTTGTCTTAGCATCAAAAACACAATCCTATAATCCAAAGGCAAATGCATTTTAAAGTGGGAACCCTGCAGTATAACCATCCAGGAGGCACAAGCAGGCCTGGAGGAAACCCAAGGTTTGCAGAAGTAATGGGCAGGAGACTCTAGAGCGGACAGGGAACAGCCAAAAAAATTCCATCCCAATGAGGACTGAACATGCTGAACAGGCAAAAAGTGCTGTCTGAATATTAGGAGCACAAAGAAAGAGGGTGATGGAATAAATTACAGTGGATGACAACATGACTGGTTGGATCACAGCCAATACTAAACAAGAACATTCCATGATGCAGCTTTTTGTTAGCGGTCTAATTTCTTCTCTACTCTTTGTGTTCTTTATCCTTAGCAGACTAATGCAATGCTTCTTAAAACAGGTGCCTGGGTCTGCCTTTGTGTTGTCTCCATGCCAGGTTAGGAAGCAGTGGCCCTCCAGATTTTTTTTTTGGACTATGCATTTCGGATGCTTTTCAGACTATAGCTCCCATAATCCCTCACTACTAACTGTGCTAGTGGACTGGCAGACCAAAAACATTTGGAAGACCACAGCTGCACCCCATTGGTATCTGTAATGTTTAGTTTTCAGCTAGAGTTTTCTGCATGAAAATGCATTTTTGATCTTCTGTGCAAGAATTAAGATGCATTAGATAACTTAACATTAGACAGCCAAACACAATATTATGCTTTTATGCCAATAAAGTTTCCAGCCTTCAGAAAAAGAGGACATGAGAGTCACAATTCTGCAAAGCAGTACACTGAGGCCACTTCTTATGGACATATTGTTTCTTTCTTCTTAGTCATGAAAATACGACTGGAGCGCCTGAGCGAGCGGAGGCCACGGGGCATGTAGGGAAGGGGCGATCGTTGGGCCTGCACGCCCCTGAGAGCCTTCTTTGGAGCACTTGGGTGATCACCAGCCCTGCACACCCCTGCAGGCCTTCTCCAGAGCACCCGTGTGAGCGCAGGCCCCGGAGCATGCAGGGCGGTGGTGATTGCTGGCCTTGTACACCCCTGTGGGCCTGCTTCAGAGTGTTCGCGCAAGCGCAGGTCCCAGGGCATGCAGGGAACAAGCAATCGCCAGCCCTACACAGTCCTGCCCTGTACGCTTCTGCTGCCCCCACGGAGGGCCTATGAGGGCTGCCGAGAGAGTGAAGGGAAGGGATGATCTTTCCTTCTCCCTGCACCTGACCAAAAGGCCAGGGAATCTGAGAGGGAGAATGCGGAAGGCAGCAGCCATTTCCACAAATAAGCAAATCTGAGAAAGTGAAACCCGCAAATGTGGAGGGAGAACTGTATTACCAGTTTCCCCATTTTAAAAATATTTAGCTAGGATTTAGTTCACTCCCTAACCAGAACAATTTATGTTTCCTTATTAAAAGTTTGTACAGCATCATCAATTTTAAAAGAAAAAAGCTCCAAATCTGTACTCATTATTTTATGTCGTTCTACAAACATTTTCTGACAAGGACAACCCTTCATGTCCCCTAATGTAAGTATTATATTACAAACAAGATGCAGTTGTCTCCTTGCTGTAGTCTCAGGCATAATGTTTTACTAGCATTTTAATTACGTTATTCCAACTTTCTGGCTTCCTTCAGTTTTTGCTCCACAACTGGGGTAATAAATTTGAACAGCTACAGATATCCAGTGCCAAATCTCAGAACCCATATGAAAAAAACAAGAGGCAGATAGTAAATGGTAGCTGCTGGGCAAAAGTGACTAGCAAAAGCGAAAGGATGAGTATGGGCAGACAAATGGACTTGTAAATAGAGAGGAAAAGAGGAAAAATGCATCTGAGGCAGGCAAGTTGTTCTTCTTGCCCCCTGTTAAGAGAGTTTTAGGCTCCATGCTGCCACCAGTTTTTGGATAATCATGGTGACAACCCTTGCCTTGTCAAAATGTGTCTAGATGCATTTGTTAGCTATTGCTAGGGCATGCACAGATCTACTCTACAACAGCTCAAACAGAATCTGTCAGCCATTATAGATTCAGCTTAGGGTCACCATAAGTTAGAAAAGACTTGAAGACACAGAACAAAAACAATCATTCAAACCACATCATAACGAGCTGTATGGGACAGGAACCTGGAAAGAACACATCAAGTATCCTCATGCCCACGTAGCAGCAAACAGCAAGGGTTACTAGTGACTGGGAGAAATGCTTCTCCTTCAGTGTTTTAGTTAGAAGTATTCTAATTTAAGACCAAGCCAACTGCTTGCAGTGAAGTAACAACTGATGCTGGTAAACTAGTATTGTAATGCTACAGTTGGGTTGATACATTTACTTACCCTAAAAATAACAGGTCTCCAGCTCAGATTCCTGCATGAGGAAAGCACTTAGATCGTTTGAACAACCATGAGATGAAGAATGAACACCTCAGTCTAGCTAGAGGTTGTGTACATGTGAAATTAAGAGTCTATGCAGAATACTCCTTTGCACCAGAAACCACGCATATTTTATTTCTTATTCAGCTGCCAGATCGGCACCCATGCTTTAGAAAAAAAGACAAAATCTCATCAAACACATAGCAGCCAGCATGCTCTTAGTCCCATACACAAGCATAAGTCCACCTTACACCTATGTATGCCTTTTTGGGGGGTTGTTGCAAAGGTTGGTATTCTCTTCTACCCTTCCAATGACTGAAGTCCCCCAAGGATCCATGTGTTTCCAGCAACAGCCCTGCTGAATGGCCACTGTGTGGCTGGTAGAGAGTGCACAGGATTAGAGTCTGGCTACAGGGCAGATGCAGATTGACGGTATCTTCTGCTGAGATGTTCTTGAATCTCAGTGGATGATGTCATCAGTCTGCATCTGGCTACAAGACAGAGTCAAATGATTCTTCAATCGCTATCTGCTCTCCACCAGCCACAGAGTGGCCATGGAGAGGCTGTCAAAGCAAAACTGTGAGTTCTGGGAGTGGGTACTGGGGATCCCTAGAGATGTTCCACCTGCAGAACTCTTATGCTATGCTCATACGCTATGCTTGGCCAATGTGCAATGGTGGTGCAGATCTGGACTCAGCACCCTACTGCTCCTCCTTCCCCAGCCAAGCTGTTGATGTGCAGGATTTTAACTTTCTAAAGAAAAAGCCCTGCATACACAGCTCCAGCTGCTCTCCAATGTGCTCTACAGAACTGAGGCCCAAAAGAAAATAGTTCTTCACATAAGACTTTTGACCAAAAGTTGCACAAATAAAGACTGAAGAAAGAGAACGAAGCACTAAATTAAATAAGAGCCCTTCCCTCACAACACTTCACTTTGAACTGGCCTAGGAAACAGTAGTACACAGCATCAACACACCAAGGTGGAGATGGCTTTTCATTCCCTGGCACTCTCCCACTACCCTGGCTTTTCACTACTCTGGCATGACTCTCACTACCTTGGCAGTGCATATAGGGCAACACACTCTGTGGTCACTGGAAAAATACTTAAACTCTTACTACTCTTTATTCCTTGAGATGACTAAGAAGCAGAGGAGGAGTATCTTTTCTAGTCACTCAGCACTGCAATTTCTAGTCACGCAGCACTTTCTTCTATTAAGCAGGAAGATTGCTGGCCCTCCACCATCAGAAATTGAAGACTTCATCACACACACCTTACTGTGCTGGCTCTGCATCTTTTTTGTTGACAAAAGTAGAAAACAAATGGGCCTACCACACATAAATCATGTGAACAAGCCCTCAAAGGATCTTTAAGTTTCCCATTTCCCTGTACAACTGCTTCTTCTCATAACGAGCTGTGTCTTGCTAAGATGTAACTAAACAAATTAAGGCTGCAGTCATTTTCAGTTGTTCGCAACAAGTTCTTCAGTGTTTTCACTCACTTACCTAGTAAATTTAAATGGACCTGTACAACACTGTCAATGACTGTCAAAAGCTTTAGAGCTGAAGAGAACAAAAAGTCCAGAATTGTTTTTACCTAAAAAAAATCTATCTTACTAGCCTAACATAATTGTAGACACTGAAGTTCTGCAGCTTACTTATCCTGATCTGTGTATTAATTAACTTTCAATTATAATCAAAACAGTTTTAATGAGTCTCAATTTCAAGCACCACAGTGATTCTAGTAGCATCCATGCTTTTTTAAATGTACATATTTTTAATTGCACAGCTTGCTTATTTAAAACAGTGTACCTAAACACGTTCAAAACATTCATGAACTAACTGTGTGATTCGAGCCTAAGAAACTAAATGAATAGAAATTCAATACACAAAAAATGAAGAGAGCCAGTGTGGTATCATGGTCTGAGCACTGGATCTTAGAGACCAGAGTTCAAGTTCCTGCTTGGCCATGGAAACCCAATGGGTGACCTTGGGCACATCACATACTCTCAGCCCCAGAAAACCCTGTGATAGGTTCACCTTAGGGTCACCACAAGTTGGAAATGACTTGAAGGCACACAACAACAACATAAAAATACACACACACACACACACACACACACACACACACAGAGACACACAAAATCAATGAAACTAGCCAATAAACATGGCCTTAAATCTATTAGACAAAAGGTCTCTGAAAAGAACCTTGCCACTGACTACAAGTGCAAAAGAAACATAATTCTTGTTTCCAAAGTATGTCTCCACATCATCTTCAACTGTTAAAATCTTCTGAATGACCTAGCAACCAACACAATGAAATGAACCAGTTTCTATGTTACTGTTGCCATAATCCTTTGGCTAGACAAAACATATCATTCATACAAAAGCTTCTCTCCTTCTACCAAGCCAATTTCTAAACAGCTTCACAATTATCTGCTCCAAAGTGGGAACTTTTTTGTGTCACCATTGTCAGAACAAAACAAGCTGAGCTGATTTTTTTTCATTTAAAAACAAAAGCTTATTACAAGATTAGCCAGTTTTAAAAATTCATTATTTCCAACATGCACACAGACAGCTCAGTGCACCAAATCGTTGCTTAATATACCACAACCATGCCATAAAAACATTCCTTTGTACTTACGTAGAAAGTGCTTTTCCAGCAAGGCAATTTCCAGATGGCCTTTGATCTCATTTAATCTATCAGACTCTGTTCTGTTATAATCCGGGACTCCCGAAGCCATGTTGATGGTCCCAGGACCAACCTATTGAGGGGGATAGAGGAGAGAACAGAAATACTGGTAGCTCAGAAATCAAGCTCTCTCAGGGAGGATCACTTACCCACACGTACACACATGCAACACGTAACACAAAGATACATTTTCTAAAACCAAGCCTAGGCCAGATCAACAAACCTCTTATTCTGCATTAGCTTGCTGAAATGAATCAATAGGAGCTAATGAAAAGAAGCGTAGCTCTCTCAGGCATCTCAGAGCACTGCGCTTGCTCAGACTTCTGAGAGTCATAGGGAGAAAGCATTTGGAGTTCTGCAGCAAAAATCATCGTCATCTGAACTCCCTCCCATTGGCTGGAAACACACTTCAAATAATGGAGATTCCGAGTCAATAAAAGCCAATTATTTCAAAGTAACCATTTAAGTGATTATTAAGAAAGTAGAACAAGTTTAATAAACACTGGCCAACACTGCATTAATCCCTTCTCATGCATATGCAAACACATTTTGCAGTAGAGCGTAACAAAGAAGAAAAAGGAGACTGCAGTCCTCATGCAAAGCAGACAATAGAAAGGAGCACCTATATTCACAGCAGATGTGAAATTCTAATATCTAGCCCTTTCAAAGACTCATTATGTGGCTGTTCTGACCTTTGTGACATTATCTACCCTGTTCTGCTGCTGCCTATTATTATTATTATTATTATTATTATTATTATTATTATTATTATTATTATTATTACATAAATGGAAACTAATGTAACACTATCAATTGCAATCCATGTAAAATAAATGCATACAACAGCAGAGATAATGTAACCATACAAAGATCAGAACAGATAGACCAGTACTTCTTACATAAATCACATTATACAAACTTGGGCATAAATAACAATGAACTGTTGAAAAAAAAAGACACATTTCCAAGCAAGTGAGAGGCCACATTCAATTTAACAAAGAAAAAGGTGTGTACAAGGTACCTTTTGCAAAAAAGAAAGGAATCAACAGGGGGCTAATAAGAAACACAACATGAGATAACAACTATCAAAATATGTTGACTGCAGATTTCCATTAGAGACTGCTTTTAAGGTTGCATCTAATACTATACAGTAGAATGTACTACATTTTGCCCTACATATTTCAAAAAGATATTCCTACATGTGCTAGAATTTAGGGAATACATTACTTGGAAGATAAGGTAACATCTCCAGTTATTATATTTCTCACTGTGGGGCAAATTGTAGCCAATATATGTGGTTTTAATCAGGGGGAAAAAACATACCAGGTGGGGCAGGGCTCATCATGACCACATTTCAGTATAAAAGGGAAAAAGCGAGTAGTCAAATTACAAATCTAATACATAGCTTGGCCTTAAGATGAATGGAAGGGAGTGAGGAAATTTGTTACAAATTAAGTCCTATATGGCAAGAAGACTAATTATAATAAACAAGTCAGAATCCTGCTGGTTAGTCCCAACTAGAATAGATCTCATTAAATAAATTGTTAAACAGCAAGTCAATAAATAGATTAATCTAACTGATTCAATGGTTCTACTATAGTCAGGGCTAACAATACAATTTAGGTCATTAAGTTGACACTTGCCAATTATAGCAACTTTTTAAAATTCACAAGCATTTTGCGTTTTAGGGAAATAGGAAAGTCAGAAAGTCAGAAGAAGTAAGGAGGCCACAGCAATCCAAAAGAAATTGCTACAGCCTGTCCCAGTACCCTCCAAGTTCTAAATAGACCCAATCATAGGAATTCACTAACTCTTCGTTCATAATCACCAGTGGAAAGTTGGATTTAGCCTTAACTTTCCACTGGTGGTTACGAATGAACCTCCTTCCCCTCTTTTCTGCCCTGTAAACTTCTTTGTCACCTGAAGACAGGCTCCAGATGGTTTCTTAGCCCTCCAGAGCCAGATTTAAGGTGTATCAGGTATGCATGTATGTGTACAGAGTGACTTCAGGTTATTTAACTGGCCCAGTAGGTGCAAGATAGAAACTGATCAGCAAAATATGTTAATACACCTTCCCTTTCCTTAAGGCATACAGTTTCTTTCTCTGCAAGGCCTTCCTTTAAGCTATATTCCAGGATCCTCCAGGTTTTGGCCAAGCTTGTCTGCTTGGAATATGAAGGTTGTCTTTTTAGTAAACTAGAGCTACTGCTGTGGTCATTATTTCCTATTAAGTGGAAGCCTTTGGACATTGCAGGGGGAATAAGGGGCATATTTTCTCTGCATCGTTATTTTTCTGAACATCTGCAAAGTATGCAGATTCATTTAAATCCTGGCCTGAGGGCCAAATGAGATATTATGACGACACATCAAGCAGCCAGTACTTTACTATCTCCCTCCCTCACTCATCTCTTCCTTGAAATACTAATAACACGACAAGACATTACACTGTGCATTTCCCTGCCCCAATCTATCAAAGTTGAAAGGTGGGAAGATAAAATTTACTACCCAATGCAGTGTGTGCTATTTCTGTTAGATTCCTTGTGTTGCATAGACAAGAGGGACAAAAGACACAGATCACTGATGGCTTCCCTCATCTAATTAACATCTAGACTACCCTTAAGTTGCTCCCCTCCTCCAGACATAACGAATGCCAAAATCCTATGCATACTTATCTATCCAGCCTCATTTACTCAGTATGGCTCACGTCTCAGTATATACATACAGGTTGTACTGTTAATATGGCATTCAATTACAGTCTGGCAAATTCTTTGTTAGTATCAAGATTTTTATAAAGCCACTTCCCAGTAATAATAAAAACAGGAAAAAAAAATGTCTACCAGCTTTTTTGATATTTGCATTTTGCACAAAGGCATCTGACATGAGGGTATTATATCTTTTATCTGCTTCTTCCATAAATTGTTACAGCACTATTGACAACTTCTGGTTCAGCAGTAATCTTAACTGTTTACTAGTTACTAGGCACCCACACAACCAACTGGCCTCGTAATCTTTCTTAACCTTACACAAGACAACTGAAAAGTTTTGCAACTAAAGACTCAGTTACAGAAAGTAAGTGAGCAAATAAAGTCATTTTCTTCATTTCCCAAATTGCCCACCTACAACAAGGGTATGCAGTGGCGGCCCTCCATCAATTTTGAAATGTGCCTTAGTGAGTTGGTCATTAGAATTTGCTACTCTGGATGCCTCGCCCTCTGTCAGATTTCCAAAACAGGAAGGCCTGCTTGCCTCAAAAGAAGGTGTCTTAGAACTAAAAGAAATGCCTCACATGGCTCAGGAGAGAGGGGGAGAAAGAAATAAAAGGAGGGAAGGAAGGAGGGAGATGGTCTAGAGTAGAGCAGAAAGAATGGTGAGAAACAAACAAACAAACTGGAAAGTAGAAAAGAAGTGAGCCATGGAACGGAAAAGAACAGGGTTCGGCCTAAAGAAACTGAGCGGGGCTAATGTGTCCCTCCCCAGGTTACTTTTGTGGGGCCCGAAGGTCCACTTTTTTTTTCTTTTTTTTTTTTTGAGAGGGTGGATTTGCCTCCAAATGGCCAAAAGAATGCAGCTCAGATCTATTACTCTTAATTCAGAGGGAGCAAGGATCCCTATGTGTGGGGCAGGGGAGATTTGAACTAGCTTTTCCCACCTACACAATTCCCTAATTCTCTTCCCCTCAACACACACACAAAAGCATCCAACTTGCCCCTTAATCTTTATTAATTTTACGCACATAAGCCAACTGAAAAGTGAAAGAAAAATGAAAGAGAGAGAGAGAAAGATGAAAATGAAATGAAAACAAATTTGAAAGAGAAAAAAAGCCTCTGTCACTACAGCCAGAAACTCTTCTCCCCTTTGCCTTCCCCACATTTTAGCAATCTGGTTAGCAATCTGGATGAGGGAGCCCCACATATTTAGTTGTATCTCACACTACTGTCACTCACAGGTGGCTCCAGAAGGCAGCAGCAAGTCCCACAGTGTCCCCACAAGTTGATACAGCAGCTTTTGTTTACATAAGAAAGCTTCACCTAATATTTCCATCCTGATTCTCACAATGACAGAGACCGAGAGAGGCTAACAAATCACATTGAGCGAGAAGGAGGGACGGGAGGAGGCCATTTTAGGGTTTAGCCACAGCATAACAGTCTATCAGAGTAGCTGCTGGGCTGCTTTAACTACCATGCATTCCCCCTACTCCCTGGGCTGATTTGATTCCTTCCTGGACCTTTGCTGCAGATGTCTCACACGAAACAGAGACAGACAACAATAAGGATGAGTGCAAATACTGCATGATTTCATTAGCCTCAAAATACCAGGTTAAGAGATTTAAATGAATAAGTATTGAGACAAAATGGGTGTAGAGAAAGGTAGAATTGTTAGTTATGTAATCGTTTAGCGGAGCCACAGAATCTGGGATCCTTGGCTCCTGCATGAAAAGCATGTGCTGTACTACATGTCTTGATTGAGTAGAGACTCATAAAAGATGCAATGCTTCATTTAAGGAGAAAAAATGTTCTGCATCTGCTCAGAAGTTTCTCAAAACATTTCTGATTATGAATGCCCCACCCATGAATCACTGACGGATAATGTGTAGCTATCCAATTATTGCTGCATTTGCACAAGATAAGTTCCTTCTAAGTAGAACATACCACCCTTTCTTAACCTTTAACAAATAAAGCATTTGAAGAATAAGCGAGTCATGCATGTTGTCAGAGGAGGAAAGAAAAGAGAGATGCAGATGGGTGACACATTCAGTTGAAAAGGTTGTAAGATGAGATCCCACACCTTAGGGCAGCCCCTTCCAAATTGACATTTACCAGCCATGGTGGAGTCACACCATTCTTAGGAAACAAGTATTGTGGGCTTTCTAATCTATGTGGGGGAAAAGTCTAGGCTGGAGGAAGGCAACTTTAAATGAGAGCACTTTTGAAGGAGCCAATAATAAAGCCTTCCCCTAAGTTCAAGAGTGACAACTCCATGCCAGAACAAAATACTGGGACCCTATCAAATGATTATCTTATTTCCTTCAGGGCACTAACACATATGTAGTCCTCAGAACTGCTAAGTTTATAGGTAGGGCTGTCCAACTGAGAAAACAAACAACATATTGGGGTTGCGTGCAATTCCTTTAGATGGATTAATCTAAATACGTATTGCCTCTGCATTTTACTATTTTCATCTTATCACAAGATAATAACCTATTATTACAAGTTCTGGTATTTATTTATAGTTTTTTGCATTATTCTTATCATATTTTACCTTATTTTAGCTTATTTTATTTTACTCTATCATATTTTAGTTATTCATTTTATTGTATTTTATAACATTTGATGGTATATCTTTTTGATATGATCATACTGATACTCATACTGACAACCTCCATATCTTTCTCTATAAATCTCATGGTAGATTTCAAATCTAACACTTTATTCAGTGAACTAACAAGTATTTAACTAATTAAACTATTTCAGTTACTAGTGTTGATGAAAATGAATTATCTTCCCCATTTCTAATGGTAAATGTCATTTCCAATGTTTATAATGTTTAAAGCTGGTGTTTGGTCCCAGGACACTGGATGAGGCACATGATGCAGCAAACTATTGAAGTTAAGGATACCATGAACGTGCACTGTCTGGATGAAAGACCACCTAGAGTTACTGTTTTGAGTTCCATGAAATAAAAATAAGATACACATGTAACAAAACAAATATAAAATAAATTGGCTCACTGGTGTATACTCTCATAGTCAATCTGTGACTCAACCTTTTGTGAACCAAGTCTCTGCGATAGTAATAACCCCTTCTTAAACCTTTAACTATATAACTGGCAGAAATCCTCATCTGCTTCATTTAGCTGTTGATTCTGTGACATTTGGCGTGCATACAGAACCACAATAACCCAGACATAAATTATTTAACAAGGCAGTCATTTACAAAGTACAATTCCCGATACTGACAAAACGAATAAAATGTATGCATTTGGCATGAAGTATATGCAAGCAAGAATGTCTAAAACCCTAAACAAACAAAACACAAACACAACAACATTATTTTTGGAGCTACACTACACCCAATGTCATAAAGTGGGATTTAAGGCCCGACTGAAGTGCCCTCATCTGGTATTACTACAGAAGCTTCCAGTATTCTCATTTTTCCAGAGCCTTTACAGTTGAAAAAATGGTTTCTGTCAGCATAGCAACACATCCTCCGAAAAAAATTCCAGAAGCATCAAATGGCTTTACTTGCATTTTCTTTCGCACCTTTCTTTTGATCAATAATATTTACAAAAACCAATAAAAGGCAGGAGACTGTTATTGTTGAATAGTACAACTCTTACTTGCAGTGATGCTTTCACTTATCTACAGAAGCTATATGACACCTAAATATAGTGAAGCTAAATGCAGAACCAAGTGGCCAGATTTCCATCCTAGAAGGTTTTTCATTTTTCAGAAGTATGTTTGCCGATATACTGGATAAGCTGTGCATCTCTAGCACTTAACCTTTAAAGATTACACACATTTTTTGAATACCAGTAGATGCATTTGAAAGATCCAGTGAAACTGAATTATTTTCCCTTAGCCTACTGAACAGTAAATCAGAGCATGCAAATTTTAGTCAGAGAATAACTGTATGCTAAGGTAGGATGCAGTAGAGGTTTTTTAAAAAGCACAGTCACATGTGGCAGACAACATCAATGTATCATGTACAGCTAACACAAGAATGAGTAGGCAAGGTGGACTGAAGATTTCACAAACGTGAAATTATGTTCCATTATCCACTGCTTTACTGTACTCTGTCATGCACAAAACTATGTCATAATTGTATCATTTCAAGAGCAAAAACTGGAGCCATCACTGCTCTAAAATCAGTGTTAAATAGTAAGTGCTGAAGAATCACTTTTAGAAAATTGCTTGCTCTACTTAATAATCCAGAAAAAACACTGCAGCAGGATCTAGAGTCAAGAAACTGAACACAACATAAGTATCCTGGTCAGGTTGTACCCTGCATCAATTACTATGAGAAGCAATGCCAGAACAATAAAATGAGATGTGACAACTTTCATCTTGTATTTTGGGCTTTATTTAGATCCTCATACTATAACCCTATCTCTAAATACCTTGAAGACACCAGACCCCATATGATCTTGGAAGATAAGCAGGGTCAGCTCTGATTAATATTGCATGGGGACACTGTCAATTAATAGTAAATCTGTAGACAGTATTTTAGATGAAGGAACAGGCAAACCTTATCTGAGTATTCCTTGCCTAAGAAAAGTTTATGAAAAATTCATGGGGTTGCCATAAGACAATGGGCAACTTGAAGGTGGGCGTGCACACACATGCGCGCGCACACACACACAAAATATAGCCCTATGTATCCACAGTATTTTATTGGTAAGGTAAACTGTGGCAGAAATTTGTGTTAGTGCATTATGCTTTGTACTTACTCTTTTCCAAGAGCTGTTGATGTATTCATATAATATTTTAATGCAGTAATACAGAGCTCTTAAAAGGTGAAGCAGAAATAGTTTTGAATTATAAATGAAGTCAATGACCCTAAATAGCAGCTGGAGAAAGCGAAACTAATAATGCAACTCTAGGCAGGTTTACCTAAGTTATTAAGTCAACCTAAGTAAGTCTAACTGAGTAGGGAGGTAGACATAAAAAGGCAGACATAACTAAGTTCAATCATATGTACTTGGGAGTAAAATATACTGAACTCGATGGGATTTGCTTCTGAATAAGCATACATAGCAGCAATGGGCAATTATTGGATGTTAGGGGGCCATAATGTATACTGCATAGGATTACATGGCAACCCAATTCAAGGACCACTGATACTTGGACAAACAAGGACCACCCTTATCAGAGCAATTTAATAAAATCCCATATTATTACCAAGACAAAATGGTATAATGCTGGAAATTGTCTACCATTGCTCACAACGACTTAAATATTGGGAGAACACAAACTGTAGGTGAACCATGAAATTTTGACATTTTCTTAAGCATAATTTGGAGTTAAGTTGGAACAGGACTGCTATTTTATGACAATCCATTTGCAAGCCATAAGGCAGGAATGAACTTACTAAGCTATTTATATTCTACCCATTAGTTAATAGGACAGCTAGGATAGTTGGGAAAAAAATTAAAAGGATAATTTAAAAGGATAATTCAGTACACTACAGTAAAAATCACAGGAATGAAAACCAAGCAGAGCCAACAAAGTCATTAACCAAAGACAGTTTCAGTACCTTGTTAGTAGGCATGGGCATGGGAAACCAAAAAGACCTTCAGCTGGTACCAGCCAATCCTTCTATTGCCCATATAATTGCCAGAGACAAATGGATCCTTTTCTCCACTCACTACCCACTGTACAATGCATCTATGTCTATGCCAGTGAAAGGAAGGGTATCATTATCTTTGCATACAACCATATATATATAATATATATAAGCACACACACACATATATATATAAAGTATTATGTACAGCACAATGTGGGAGCAGCCACAAAACAGCAGCAACCATGTAACTGGAGGAAATATCAATGACGCTTCAGGTTGCTTCTTAAAAGGATTAGAAACAATCAAAGAGGATACAGCTATCAATGGCTGTGATCCAGGATGGCTGCATGGGCCTCCATGTTCAGAAGCAATATTCTATATCCTAACAGCAAACTCATTTTCCAAGTATGAACCCTTATGCAGCCAAAAGAACACTATCTATGCACAAGGGAGAGCTACCAGCAGACCTGAAGATCTGCCAAGGTTTGCAAAAGTAAACCCAACTCTCTTAAGGAAAACTTTAGCAGAGGTGGAAACCAAGCCCGAAAAGGATTGAGTGGACACAGAATGCTAATGGAATGAGGTAGGATTTGAAAGCAGGAAGGAGGGGAATGGAATAGAGCATCCTTCAAGAGTGTATGGCTGGCTGCTCCACAGATGTGTTCCACAAGGCCATGTTTTATGGCAGCTCCCACTTCTAAATTGCCATTAACAAAGAACAAGGAATGGCAGCCTCTTGGGTATGTTTCTGATTTGCCTCTATCAAAAGCAAAATACTTGAATTTTTTGTTTTGGTTTGACCCAGAAAAGAAAGTATGATGTCCTAGAATATATTCTTATTGCAGATAATGTACAACAATACAGCAAGCCTTTACTTTTATTTTCAAATGATCTTAGCAAACCTATCATTAAGCAATTCTGTATTACTTCTACTTAAATTATTGGTACTCTAGAGGTGTCTGGCAAAATAAGAAAGCTCAGAGTGCTAACAGCAAAAGAGGGAAGATCCCAGTCTACACCCCTCACATGAGGTACAGTCCCCTGTTTCCTCTTCCTTGTGGCCACATGGCAAGATGGAGATGGCGCAAAATCATGCACCTCTGCAGCTAAGGAGCCAGTTCCCTCTTTGTCTTTGTTGTTTGGTGCTTTGGAAGTCTGCTGAATCCTAGCTCTGACACTCAGCCAGCTCTTGAAGCACTGCCTGAGTGATCCTTGCTTTGCATTTGCCCTTCCTTAAGCAGGAAATGAAAACTGGGTTCCTGGCTGAAACACCAACTACAAAAAGAGTAGATAGTACTCAGTTTGGGGAGCTGGTGGTATCAGGAGCCACATGTCCTGATGGCCGGCCACTCCAAACCATTGCTCTAAACCCCAACCCCTGACATAGAGTTTGTACAGTTAATCCAGGTGGAGAGAAAAAAACATTAAGAGGTTGTTTCCAGAGGACTTCTTTTGATACTAAAGTTACTTTGATTTAAATCAAACTGATATAAATCATGAGTGAAATTACTTCTTTGAAAGACACAACTTCTGTAATTTAAATCAGATTAAATCATTAGCGAGGAAGATTCTAATTTAATCATAATTTTTTTTAGAAGACATAACATTTTTTATTTTACTATAACCTTAGGACATACCAGAGGCATACAACGCATTAAAAGATAGGTACAGAATAATAAACTGTTTTCATTTGAATGTTAAATTATCAAAAATGAGATTGCTCATATTTGTAATTTAGGCTCCTCCTTGCCCACATCTACTTCATTTCTCTAAATTCTCTTATTATTGGTCTTCTTTATCTTTGCAGTTAGAGAGATGCAAGGCCGAGGGAGGGAGGGAGGGAGGGAGGGAGGGAGGGAGGGAGGGAGCATGAGCACTCCATGTACATTACTTGCAAGGGGAAATGCGAGATCAGCTTCTCTCTCATCTTCATCAACTGCTCTTAAAATATTCACAGAATATAATTAGAAGTTGTATCATTAGTACTCATGACAACAACTTTGACTTGCGCTGTTTTGTTCAATTGTTTTCAGAAAATGTTGAAATCTGGTTTAAATTTTAAAATCAAACTGAATTTCCTGTACCCATCAAAAGAAACTGTATTCTGCCTTCTCCTCCTTAACAGATTTGTTTATGCTGGTATGAAAAAAGATGGAAGAAGCAGTGACAAAGCACGAGAGGCTTACAAATGGAAAATGACATCATCTGGACCCCTGTTCAATTCAATGTTTGAAGCAGGGCTCAGTGACAGCCTTACAAAGCACCCTAAGTACCAAGATTTATTGTACTAACTGCATCCAAAGCTCACAAGAAAAAGATCATTAAATGTGAAGTCCATGGACAAAGAAACAATAACTGATCACAAACAAACAAAAAGGTTATCAGATCTGTGTTATAATTTGATCTGACACTCTGGTACACAGAAAGCAAGTGTTGTTTTAAAGCCCTCACGTTCTATGGGTAAACTGTGCACTGTGGGTGAACCAAAATATTTCTAATTCAGCTGCCTTGACCAGCATCCTAATTTACACATCAAGGTCATGCTACAAAATCAATATAAGGGCTCAGCTATCCACTCCTTAGCCATGGTATTGAACACAGCAGATTATTTTTAATTTCAGGAGCCAGGATAGGCAAGTCCGCAATGTTTCAGAACACAGTGACACCCGCCATAGGTATCATGGATACTTCCAGGGATTTTTATTTATTTTTTGAAATATCAAACTTTTTCACACCCAATGTGTTTCTGTAGCATTTGGTCCTCCTACATAGAGTTCACCTCCAACAATGGATTCACTGTAAATCTATTATATATTATGCTTGACCTTTACTACACCTGTTTTTCTGGGTCTGGCCTTCTCCACCACCTAATCTACAGATGATGTCAAGGAAAAAGTACGTCTCAGGTCCAACAATGTTGAGATCCAGAAGAGAGATGTTTTCTTTTCTACCTCAAAAATGTTCTGGAAAATTTGTTCACAACACTGGTGCAGAAAGGATGGTTAGTCTATGTGTTTTAGCCAAAGCATGGAAAAGCTCTGGCTACTTTCCTAGATCTGGGAGTGGCAATACTGGCTGGAAGATTCTTGGGTGAAAAATTCACTTTTCAGAGCTCTCATTTTAACCCTCCTGCTATACACAGAGAGAGCAGAAAACATGTAGCCTCACTAGAGAAAATGTCTGGAGATGGGAGAAGGTCATAGCACATACCTGATACATGTTTTAATGTGCGCTCCTGTGCCTTTGATCTGAGGTAAGTCAAAGACTTGTGAATTTCACTTGTTTTTGGTAAAATTAGGGGTGCTGTGTTATCTGATCAAGGACTGTTCATGTTTTGTCTGTTTGGATCTTCAGTGATAAGAAAAATGCACTCTAAAGCCAATCAGAGACATTTTAATCTATTCTTACTGGATATATTCCAGTAATGTACTCTGGAACAAATTAAGCACTTCCAGGTTCAGTATCTCCTTCAAAGTTACATTACATCACTTCTCAGTGCTGGGAAATGCAAACTTATATAAGATCATAGAGATCTCTGGACAGTCAAAGTAGATAGATACGAGCTAAATGTACTGAAAATCTGAACCTCCAAGCTACTCTACCTTTCTGTTTCTCTGTATTAGTCTTTCCTTCTCTTTTTCCTTTCTTTCTCCAACATATTATCATCACAGCAGTAGTGTATTCCAACTTATACAAGGACATTACAGAGATGTGGTTAACAAACCAAAACTTAAGGATGATAATAACTACACAGTATCAGACAAAGGCCAAAATCCTATTGTTCACCACAACTACAGCAACCCAATGGGTTGTTGGGATTTAGGTATGCACTGTTTCACTGTTTGTAGATTGCTTTTGACACCCATCGTAAAATGAGTGAATTCCAAAGAAAACACTAATGATACCTAAAATTCTTGCAATTATAGGTTTATATGTATTTTAAACAGCCAAAGAACTATTAATTGCATCCTAAGAGAAGAATATTATTACATTTTAATGTAATAACAATGTAATTTAATTTAATGTAATTCTGAATTCAATATTATATCAACATTTGCTTCTGCTCTTTGACAGCACAATAGTGCAATCTCATCTTAATATGCACAGTTTCATTTGAATGGGGGGGTTATTTATTTGTTCACAAAACCTATTGGTTTTTTTTAAAAAAATAATGTATTTGATTTTAAGTTTTTTAAGAAAATGTTCTTTAAATTTGTATATATGTTCCTTAAGACTACAGTGGACCCTTCATTATCTGTGGGGGTCTGTTCCAGGACCTTCCACAAATGAGGAAAATCATGAATGCTCATGTCCCATATTATTAAATAGTGGCAACATGTGCATGGATGCTTCAGCACATCTATGTGCATGCTGCCACCATTTTAGATATAAGACACCATGCTCCACAATCACTTAAAATCTGAACATCATTTATACAGAGCGTTCACTGTACATGTTTCCTTTTCCTATTCTGTGTTTCATGTGTATACCAGGAAAGGCACGTATATTTGTTTGTTTTGCATATCAGTACAAATCTTGAGTATCTATTTTTAGTTGTGCTTTTGTTGAGGGAGGGTCAAAAAATTCACAGGGCCAAACCCCACCCTCAGCAGCCTTGTCTGGTGGAAAAGTCTATTACAACTGCTCATCTACAGGTGCTCCAAGAGCAGCAAGGGCAAGATGGTGGTATGTTCTCCAGAGGAGTGAGAACAATGCTAGCCCTGAAATTGTTGTATGAATTGCTCATTTTTCACCTTACATTCATGTGCCCTGCAGGGCTTTGGATCTAGAAGTTCTTCAGTCATTGACCTTTTACCTTCACCCCACTGGACTGTTCTGCATGGTCTCTTAGGAATGAATAAATGACAAGAAAATATATATTATTAGTTCAAAAACTTACAGGGTCTCTCAGTTCATCATTGTCTTTGCCTGACGTACGAGGTATTTTCATAGGGATTTCATCTCCACATTCAGTGTCTGAAGCATTGGGAGACTCTGCTAAATCAAGGAACTCATCTCTCTTGTGACCTCTGAATCTTATTTTGTCTAACCTCTTTAGCATGTTCAGCACTGCGCCTTTCTGCTTTATCTTAACATGACGGTTGGAGTCCCTGTAAAACACAAAGGGGAGTGGAAGAGGCAAGTAGAAGATTATTTTCAGAACATTCGTGATATGACAAACATTTTAATTATGCAAAGTGCTCTTATAATCACTTAGCGAATCCTTGCTGCAGAAGTAGTAATCTCATTTCAGAAAGAAAAAAGCATGCTAAAGCTTGTATTTCAAAATCCATTTATTTTAGAAAAGTGTCTATCTATAGAAGCACAGCTATTTTTGTTCATGGAAGCATCAAGATTTATTTAGAGTCATGTTTAGAGCAGACCCATTGAAAATTATGGGACTCAACCGATTGATTACTAACTTCAGACTATTTCAATGGGTCTACTCTCAAGTCTGAACTGAAACTATCAAGAAAGTGATTGCTGATGGAAAACTACAGCGTTTTGCTTCTTTTATCCCTTCAGATATGTACTATCAACAATACAAAATTCCAGAGAGAGTCCACATAATATAAAAATGTACTCTTACTTGTGATGGTCTATAAAGTAATTGTGACTATAACATGAAGGTTCTAATATCACTCAGTCTTAAGCCACTTATTTGAATACAAAAATAATGGCTTCACTACCAGGATTGTAAATCAGAAGCAATTTAATTACTCCAAAAAGCTGTAAGTATTTATTATTTTTATTCCTGTTAATAATTGCTAGTGTTATTAAATTACACAAAAGCATCAACAGAAGAGCCAGAAAGAAACATGAAACATATAGGTTCCCACTGTCTCTGAGCCAATGTGACCAGAAGTAAAACATTAACTATTAGGAACTGGATGACTAACTGGGGCTGATTACAGGGACCATGCAACTCCCTTGCTGTAAGAATGCTACTGGCCGCCTGTTGCTGTCTGGACACAATTCAAAGTGCTTGTAATGACCCATAAAGCCCTATACCGCTTAGGTCCAGGCTATCTGACAGATCATGTCTCTACATCTGTGTTTACCTGGTCCTTGAGATTCTCATGAGAGAACCCCCTCTCAGACTCACCATCTTCACAAGTACAGCTGATGGGGATGTAAAACAAGGCCTTTTCAAGAGTCCGTAGGCTCTTGAGCTCCCTTCCTAAAGAAGATAGAATTCCCTCTTTGTTGTTCTCCTATCAGCTCACAAAGACCTTTTTATGCTGTCAAGCTTCTAAAAACCGAACGTTTTTAAAGAATAAACTTTTAAGAGTGCTACATTGTTTTAATTGCACTATTTAATTTTTAAACACTTTTATTTGAATGTTTTAAATTATTTTTAGTTTGACAATATTTTAATTCCATTTTAATGTTAAACTCTTCTATGTTTTAACTATATGTTATTTATGCTAATTTGTAAGCTGCCTTGAGTTCTACTTTTGGGGGAAAGATAAGGTATAAATTAAGTTAAATGAATTAAAAGGAAATAGGAAAAAGGATTCTCACTGCAGTGAGCATTGTGTTTCCCAGTGCCTTCTCTACATTCATATATGAAACTGCATACATACTGTGATATAAGTGATTGCTGAACCTTGGTAGTAGTGCATCTAAGTAGATTTGTCCCTGTAATATACTCTAACAGAGCTATTTCTCCAGAGGTGTAGGGACTGCTGAATGAACCAAAAATATAAACAATAACTACTACAAGGGAATTAGCATTATAACTATATGAATTCTAGTAGGGAATTAATTAACTCATGAGCAATGAGCAATGTGGTACCGACAAAGAATATAAGGAACAGAACTAAACAGGTAAGATAAAAAGCACATGGGTCAGACATTACCACAAGAAAATTACCAATACTGTAAGAAAACAGCGATCCCATTACCATAAGAAAATCAACTCCCAAGATTCAGAATGAGAGCTGTGGGGTGCTAAGCCGCTGTCATTCACAGCTGAAACTAAGTGCCTTTCCGCACTACACCGTTAGCACTATAACAGTGTCAACACTATATTATTCCACTTTCAACATCCTATGGGATCCTGGAGTTTGCAGTTTAGGGAGGGGCATTTAGAATTCTTAGCCAGAGAGCTCTTTGACCTCCCTAAACTACAAACCCCAGAATTCCACAGGAGGTTTAAAGTGGAATAATAACACTATAACAGTGTAGTGTGGAAAGGCCCTGAGTGCAGTAGACGGTTTTGGTTTCTGGAAGGCTACAAGAGGCAGGCCACGGCAAACTGTGGTGAAGCGAAGGAGAAGGGGGAAGGAGAAGAGAGGAATACAGAAAATAAAGGAATTTGCAGCAATTTTCCTGACCTCAAGCAGAGCATCGGTAAGGGGAGCTATGGAACAAAGACATCTGGAGTCCCATAGCTGCCCAGCCCTGCTTTAAGCAAAGGAACATTCTGCATACTCTTACACATTCCTGTCAAAACAAATATAGGGTTTTGTCAATAACTCACTTTCTTTAAATGCATAATTTACTTCAGAATGGAGTGAAATGGCAACTATTTTATTGCAGGTGACTCTGCCATTGAATGTGTGTAGGAACACCACTGGAGTGGGAATTCAACTCATGAGTGTATGCCTGCAGTCTGTGTGCTCCATGCCAGAGAGAATCAAAAAGAACTCCCTTCTCTTTTTCTGCTAATGGGGGAGGAAGAGAGAGAGAGAGGGTGTATACTTGTATGACAAAGCGCTCATGTGAAGGTTGTTCTCTCCTCAGCTCCCAGAGAGAAAAAAATTGCCACCAGCTTCATATACCTTTAGTCACTTGAACCAAAATTTCTCTCTGTCTCTCTCTCTGTCTCCTCTACTATACATATGCACATGTACAATAAATTCATGCATTTTACAGAGAAGACTTCTGTTCACAGAACATGTTTCATAGTAGATGTAAAATGCCACAAAACATTTTTGTGGTTTTGCTGCGAAAGACTAATACGCTTACTCCCCTGTGAAATAAATCCATTATTCTCTAAACAAAGCACTCCTTTTGCCTCCAGTGTTTCGGGCAGCATGGATTAGATCTACTTGATTTAAGAATCTGAAGAACAGCCAAAGCTCATTTCTGCAACATTTACAGAGGTATTTATTGGCAGGCTCTAAACTGGGCATGTTTCAACATTCTTCCAGGCTGACCAATAAAGCCAGTTTAGATTAAGCAACCACTGATCAATTTATTAAAGATGGGAAAAGATGATCTGCATGTGTAGTCAGAAGAAAACCCCACTAACTTTAATTACAGATACTTCCCAGTAAGCATACAAAGATTAGGGGGTGCAACAGCAGCCATCAAGAAGTTGTTGGACTGCTGCTCTCATGATACTTTACTACTGACTGCCAGAAGTCACAGTCCAAAAATGTCTGGAGGACCACCATTGCCAATCATGTGTGTATACAAAAGCATTCTTAGTGAGTGATAGTATGTGGGATGTCGGTATGGCAGGTTTGTTTATAAGTTCAGTTTATTCAACAGATGGAAGTGTTACAAGCTGTTCTGTCTTGCTTACTAGTTTCTTATGCAATGCACAATGGCAAAGTTCAGAAAGGGAAAAAGATATTTTTGTGGAATTTTGATTTTTCCTAATGAAGCTCCTTTCAACTGTTGATTCTGAAGTACAAAAATCAAGATGACATTCCCTGTAATATTAAAAATGGAGCCATTACAAATAAACTATCTATATCCAACCATTTAAGGGAGGGGAAGGGGAAAAATCTCCTACCCCAGCAACTTATGAGCTCCACGCATGTATGTCTTTTCAAGTGTTTCTTGACACATCTAAAAAGCTGCATAAAACCTATGATGCCAGGAAGGGGAATAGTCAAAATCCATGAATGAATCCCTTCCCCTTCATATAAACCATGGATATGAAGCTTCAACAAGTTTGGGGCCCAATTTTCTTTTTCCAGAGTTCTCTGGGGGGGACACACACAAATCACCCAAATTGCCAAAAAAAAATAAAAATAAAACTACAAATGGCTGGAAATCCATTCTGGTTTGAAAACAGTGGTGGGAGGGGGTGCAAGGAAGATCCAAGACCTACTTGAAAGGTAGACAGCTTCTCCTGGAAATACAATTCACCTTCCAGAACATATAATTCACTCTTTTTTTCCCAGAAAAGGAGAAGTCTCAGAGGGATTGGGGGCACAAAAATAGCCTTGGGGGGGCACATACCTACAGGTTGTTGCACTTTGTTCACACTCGCACAGAACTTTTAGCCAGAAAGGTATGGAAGTAGTATATGTGTGAAAGAAAGAGAGAAAGAAAGAAAGAGACACCAAGGGAATGGAGGAGTTGAAACTGTTTTACTGACAGATCTACACCTTCACTAACAACACTGGTAGAAGATAAACAGTTTTGTGGATGAGCATGAATCCTAATATGGACTCAGGATAAAATTGTTGTGGCAAACCCTGAGCTTGATACTTTTTGAGAGGTGCCAGGACTCAAGCCTACTTGAAAATCTGACCCTCAGTCTTTGATTCTTTCCTTTCAAGTGAGCAAAGGCTTACTGTGATGACGCAGAAGTGAGTAGAAGAATTCACAAGAGATCAAACTGAGTTTGGAGATTTCAGTTGGGAAAATGAGAAAATGGCAGCTAGATTCCTACTGAAACTGCTGGCCTACCACTTGCTACAAGTCAGGAGTGCTGTAAACTAAACTGCAGAAAAAGGCATAGCAGATTGATGGAACCTCACAAAGCTGAGAAGGAAATTAAGTAAAGAATAAGAAGAGGCAAATGCTGGATCCCACAAGGGAGAAATATCCAAACAAGGAAGAAGAGAAATCCCCTTTCAGTTCTCGTTAGCAATCTAGACACTAGTAGCTCAGCCCAATGGTGCATGTTTCAGTGATTACTGGACACCTAGATTTTTGTACTTCTATCACAAATCCTAAAAGAGGAAAAGCAGTGATGAGCAAGAAACAATATGTCCTTGAGAACTTAATAGAGGGAATATGCACTGTACACTGTCAAATCAGAAGTTGAACAATAAATACCAACAAAACTCCACAAGTCAACTGTGACCTGGTTCTGCACCAACTGCATTAATGCACTCTTGAAGATCAGCCTTAGAATAGTATACAAAAGTCAAAACTTGGAAAAACACAAAACCCAGCAGATGGAAGAGTTTATCCTACATACAACAGCAAGCTTGCTGTTTTCCACATAAATTTTAGGTGAGCCACATTCTGTATTTTTCTTTCTGGAGTTGGAAGCCATACAAAGATTACAACACTCCCTCATACGCAGAAACTCTGCTGTGCTTACTTACACACTTCAGCTACTTAACACAAAAGGTCTGAAGGTCACAAAACCAGCTTATAAACAGAATGCAATGTGTGCACTATGGAAAATAACACCATCACAAACAGAATCCATAACAGCTGATGTTATTAAATGGGGGCAAGGGGGATTGAACTAAAAACAGACTAAGGAAGAAAAAATAAAGGCGAGCAGGGTTCATCAGCAACCCTCATAGGAAGCCAGCTCCAGTTAACTTTTCCTTTTTTCCCAACTGTTATCCAGGAACCATTCCACCATCATGAAGAAGGAGAGATACAAACAGGCAACATTTCCACACTAGACTGTTATAACGCTATTATCCCACTTTCAACATCCTATGGAATCCTGGGGTTTGCAATTTAGGGAGAGGCCTGAGGGCCTCAAGATAGCCTGCTTAAGTCCAGACTACCTGAAAGATTTTGTCTTTGCATATAAGCCATATAAGTCTTACAATCTCGAAGGGAAGGTTTTCTCCCATTCCCATCACGCTCACAAGCTAGTGTAGTGAGAACAACGGAAAGCACCTTCTTGACAGCTAACTCTAAGCTATGGAACACCATCCATTTGTTGATAATTGCCATTTTTAACTTATGGTCATCTTATCAATTCAAGACACTCTGCTACAGGAAGCCCGCATCTTTTGACACCCTATTAATTGACAACCTCTCTTTTGATGTTTCCAAATTAAGAGCAAATGCCACTAATCCAACAGAAGGTCGACTCTTTCATCACTTCTTCTTGCCTACAAAGGCTCACTCGGAACCGCTCAACAGTGCTTGCTGCTTGCAAAGCAAGCTGCAGGGGGGATGCGCTAAGCCAGCTGAGACACTCTGCAAGCAGTGCCCACACGGTCGATAACAAGCGAGCCTCCACAAGACCTTTATGCTCCCTACAGTATAGCACATGGGCTCTGCCTTTCAACCAATTCTGCTGACAGTACTCTGGTCCATAACCTGTCAGATAAGTGTAGGAAACCTCTATTAACAGCCCTGCTAAGGTCTTGCAAACTCAGGTCTGTAGATTCTTGAGCTTTTTGGGCAGAATGATTTTCTAAACAAGGTCTACTTTTCTGCTTTTGTGGGGGTTGCTATGCTTTGGAAGTGTTTTTAACTTTTTTAAACTACTCCATTAACTGGAAAGTATTTTGGACGGTCTTCTAATGTTTGCATTCTTTATTGTTTTAGCTATACTTGTTAACAAACTATACACTCGTTTGGGTCCCCCACTGGGAGAAAGGCAGGGTAGAAATTAAATAAATACTCTCATAACATTGAGAATTTTTGCCCAAGTTTTCTTGTTGTCCTTTCTTCTGTCCATTTCTCCTCTTTTTGTTGTGTCTTGTTTTTACTTATTATAATTTATTAAATTTATAATATGTCTGGCCTCTCCACCAAAACAAAAAGGCTTTCAGTGGCTATGCTTTTATTGACATGTGAGATGCTCCAAGAGTTGCTCCAGCTGCAAAGTGTGGAACAAGCATTATAAATAAATAAACAGTAAAAATAAATGGCTGTACCCACTGCTTCATACATGACTGGAACAGGTCTGGATTTAAAACAGGTCCATTGCCATCTTGTGCGTTCTAAGCCTTATATATCATTTCAAGAGAAAAAACAGCAAAGGATGGGGCAACAACTATGAAAAATAAAATATACCATGGGCAGACAGAACTTGAATGTCATTCTGATGTCTCCTCAACCTACATTTTTAAAATGCATTGAACTTAAGAGTCACCAAGCAATGTGGCAACAAGCAATATGTGTATATATACACACATGAATCAGACTTCTGCAAATAAGAAAAGGTGGAGTTCTCTCATCAAACATGAGGCTAAAGAAACAAAATAGCATAAGGAATGCGAGCAAGTGCTTGTATGTTTGCTTTATTCTTCAGAATTGAGAAACACAAAGATCCGCCTTTGCCACTTTATTTTCATCAACCTCCTGCGCAGTATTTATGTAAACAGCTTCAAAAGCAATATCCAAAAGCTTTTCTGACTGTGAAATGAGTACACTCAGAGAGATCGTTCCTCCAAGATTATTCCTCCCAATTAAACAGTCCTCTGATTTTTTTTCTCATCCCTTTTTTCAGTAAACAAGCCCCCTTTCCATGCAAGCTGCAGTGCATGAATGCTGGATGAGCCCAGGTCACTACAAATAAGCCAGCTCCTCCCTCCCTCTTCTGCTAACACCAGAGCCAGCTTCTTTTAGAGTTTGCTCTGTGTACTCACCTAAATTCTCCTAACAACAGTTTACAAACAAGGCGACACACAGAATGCAATTAGTCAAAATGCACTGCCATCTTTATTTATACCTCACTTTTTCCCAAAAACTGAGACTCAAGACAGCTTACAAACTGAAACAAGTGCAATCCTGCAATTTATACGTATGCACACATACACAAAAGACCAACATTAAAACAGAATGAAACAAGTCATAGTATTAAAACAATATTAGGTACTTGTTGTTGCTGTGTGCCTTCAAGTCGTTCCTGACTCATGGTGACCCAAAGGCAAACCTATCACAGGGTTTTCTTGGCAAGATTTGTTCAGAATAGGTTTGCTTTTATCTTTCTCTGAGGGTGAGACAGTATGGCTTTAAGTATACAAGTAAATAAATAAAAAGAAATTTCAAAAAGTACAATTAAAATAGTATCTCTTAAAAGCTGCTTCTTTCAAAACCTTCAGCTTTAAAAGACTGCCAGAATTAAAAGAATTTGCATGGCAATGGAAGAAGAGCAGGAAGGGGCCATTCTAAAATCTCTGGGAAAGAAGTTCCAGTGTATGCCCAGCACGGACACTGAGAAGGCCCTATCGTGGGTCTCCACCAGACCATGCCTATGAAAGTGGTGGGACTGCAAGAAGGGCCTTTCCTGAGGATCCCAGCTTTGACTGGCTCATATAGGAAGACACATTCTATCGGATCCCCTAATTCAAAAGGTATCCAGGACAAGGATGAAGGACTGCTTTCCATAAGGTTATGTGGGTATTACTGTAGAGCAGGAAAGCCATGTAAAGATCCCATGTTTATCGTGACGTGTGTGCGCGTGTGTGTGTGCGCGCATGCGTGTTTTGGTAGCCTCTTTGGATGCCTCAGTGGTCCTGACCTTGATGAATTCCTGGACTCTGGCCTGCCTCCTGGACCAGCATCTTGCCTCTGGCCCTTTGGATTTGTGACACCAGGTATACCTTTGTTGCCTTGGACTTGCTGAGCTCTGACTTCTGGCCTGTTCCCTGGACCTGCCTCTTGTCTCTGGCCCTTCTGGACTCTTGATACCTGGTATACCTCTACTGCTTTGGATTCTTGTTAAGCTCCAATCCCTGACATCCTGAGCTAGAGCTTGTTCCCTGTCCCAGCCCTGGCTCCTGCATGTAATATCCTTGCTGCCTGGACCCTGACAAAGGCTCTGGTGAGCAACATGAAAAGAAGAGGCCATGATTAACAGTACACACAAGACTACAGAAAGGGGCTCACCCTGTGGGAGAGAAGGGCAAATTGCTCCAGTTACCCCTCCCCAATCCTTCTGGGCAGCCATTGTTGTCTTAAAGATTCATCTAGGTTCAAGAAGTAGAAATCATACGAACAAAATTAGATAAGACAGAGCATGTTTCTCCTGCTTCCAGCTATGACACAGGGTGTCAGCCTGAGTGAAGCAGCCTCCTGAGAGCATCAGGGTTAAGGTTAGAGTTGCCATGGTAGCATGCCTGGGAAAGGGCACATTTGTGCCTTGATGACAAAGTTCCCTGTTCTATTTTTAGGGTGCAAAAGAGATCCCAATAATTAAGAGAAAGCCCTTCAGGGAAGCTACAGGAGGATGTGACTCAGCTCAGCAACAGCAGGAAAGCAATAGAAACAGTGGTGTATCAGCACCTTTAAAAAAAAAAAATCCTTCGTATTTTCCCACTGCCATCCTACACCAAGACTATTTTGGTGTTCAAAAACTAGACTTTCTTCATATAGAAATATCATCACCATCAGTCATTCCAGATTATATAAAAGTTTCATAGGCAGCCAACCATGTATTTGGATTCAACATCTCTCCATGTATTTGGATTCAGCATCTCCTAATTACACTGTCCTGTGGTACTTGCGATACACTTTCAGATTGCTGAGTTGTTCCTGCAAGCAGATTCCCTATCTGTACTAGATCAGAGTGCTATCAGTTTGTCATGGCACCTTAAGATACTTTACTTTTTTTATTTATATTTATACAAAGCAAAGTCAATGCAAACCATAAATAATTTTTTAAAATGTATTAAAAAAAGGAAAGCTATACATCTAATATTGGTGCAACAACTTACAGGAAAACTTATGTAAGCTCTTATATGAATAAAACTTTCCACTTTTAACAAAAAAGAGCTTGAGAAGAAAATGGGAAATATAAAAACATAAGAAAAGGAGGGAACAAAAAGGGAAGGGAAAGAAGAAGAGAAATAAAAAAGGGGGAGAAGAAAGGTAAGGAGAAAAAAAAACCTAGCAACTTCCTTTGACAAATCAAATTTTTAGTTTCATAGTTCCGTCTTGACGGATCTGTTTCTTACAATACGCTTACAAGATTTGAGCTAATATTAGATACAAATTGCCTTATTTGATGTATTTGTTCTATTCCATTGTTCTAATTTTATGGGGTGGCCTATATTTTGAGACCACTTATCATTGAGTTTCTTTATTAATTTGTCATCTGTTTCTCATTTCAAAAAGATCTTACATTGCAAGCCTCTTTGTTTGTTAGTAAGTATTGAGCTCAATTCTGTTTCTCCTTTTTGAAATCCATTTATTTTGTTCTCCATTTCTCTTGCAGTTGCCTATATAGCAACCAATGGCAATTGATATCATCTTCCTTTAATTCTTCTTGAGTCTTTATATTTATAGCTTCACTTTAAATTTTAGATACATTTTTGAAGGTAATCCACCTGCCTTGCAGTATATTTTCCTTCTTTGTAAAATGCTTCATGAGGTGATAGCCATAAGGGTAAGCATGGGAAGAATCTAGGTTTCAATTTTTTTCCAGACTTTTAACAACAAACTTCGTATATAATGGCCGTGGAAATGCTTATGACTTTAGGCATGCCAACCAAGGGGTGATCTTCACCCTCCAATGTTAGAAGATTATCATTAGTAAGTTGTATCCATTCTTATCCACTCTTTAATCCAATCAAAGCACAAGGCATTATAATATACTCTTGGGTTAGGAAGGTCTAAACCTCCTCTTTCCTTAATGTCGTGTAAGATTTTTAAATTTATTCTTCATTTTTTCGCTTCCCATAGGATATCTTGTTGCCACGATTTGAAAACAGTCCCTTTGTTAATCACTGGTATTACTTAAAATAAAAGTAATTTTGGCAGAATATTCATCTTGGTAGCCACGATTTTACCTAACAGGGATAGTTTTGTATTATTCCAATTTCTCAAACCTGTCTGGATTTCTTTCCATATCTTTCCATAATTATTTTTAAATAAGTCTGAGTTCCTCTTCTAACATTATAACCTGATATTAAACTCAATTACTTCTCCTCGTTCTTGATGTTTTCACTCAAAATATTCATTTTTCCTTATTAATTTTTAAGCCAGAGACTCTTCCAAATTCTCTTATCTGAAATTTTATTTCTTCTAGACTTTCCTTTGTGTCCTCCAACATCAGCACAATATCATCCACAAGTGCTCTAACTCTAAATTCTTTAGTTCAGATTTTGATACCTTGAATTTTATTTTTTATTTTTATATTTGTTATCAACAGTTCTATCACCAATAAAAATAATAGGGGGGGATAATGGACTTCTTTGTTTCGTTCCTTGCTGAATATTAATTTTGTTTTCTCTCTATATATTATGATTTGTGCTGTCTGTTTATTGCATATGGTTTTAATTCCTTTCAAAAATTTGTTGCCAATCTCCATTTGTAATAATATCTCAAACATGAAATTCCTGCTTATAGTATTGAAGGGTTTTTCTACATCAAGAAAGATCAAAGCCAGATTTTTCTCAGAGCATTTTTCAAAATACTCTAAAATATTTTTCACTATTCTCAAGTTGTCCTTCAAATATCTATTTGGCAGGAAGCATACTTGATCTTCTTGAATTAGGTCTTGTAGGATTTTTTTCCAGTCAATTAGCAAGGACCGAAGTGAAGATTTTATCATCTATATTCAAAAATGATATCGGTCTATAATTTTTTGGTTGTAAGGGGTCCCTGTCTTCCTTTTGAATTAACGAGATATTTGCTTCTCTCTAAGTTCCATGGATTTTTCTTTCAAGAATTGTGTTCATTGTAGTTTGGAATGGCAATAATAGTTTATCTTGAAATATTCTATAATATGAGATAGGAACCCATCTGGGCCTGGAGATTTACCCTTTTCACTAACACAGATTACTTCTATTATTTTCATGACAGTAATCGGACAGCTTAAGGAATGTTTTTGCTCTTCATGTATCTCTATCTCTTTTATTTTCAGTTCTTGTAGACACTTTCCAATATCACCATCATTATTCCTTTTAGGTATATATAGGTTTGAGTAATAATGAAGAAACTATTTTTTTAAAGATCTTTCTACATTCCTAATAACTTCTTCCTCAGATTTTATTTTGGTAATGATAGATCTCGCTTTCTCTTTTCCTCAGTTTTGTAGCCAGCCATTTTCTCGGCTTATTTGCCCATTTGAAATAATTTTGTTTTAAATACAGAATTTTTTTACTGATTTCTGTTGTTACATCTAATCTAATTGTGATTACAAAGCTTTTATCTCATTTTGCAGAGCCCCATCTGTAGGGCTTTTTGCTAATTCTTTCTCTTTTGTTTTGATTTGATCATTAATTCTCTTATGTTTTTCATTTCTTTTCTTTTTCAACTCAAGAGTTCTGCTGCATGAAAAAGCCATGCATGACTGCTTTGCTTGCGTCCCAAATGACTTCTACACTAGTGTCCTTCTGATGATTATGAAGTAAATATTCTTTTAAATTCTTTTTAAATCTTGCAATTATCTTTCCATTTTGTAAAAGCCTTTCATTCAGACACCATATATATTCTTTCCTATCTTTCTTTAATGATATTATAATAGCATTGTGATCTGATAGGATTCTAAAAAGAACATCCATTTTAGCAACATTTTTACAAAGTGTTGATAAGATCAAAAACATCTATTCTCAAATGTGATGAATATCTGTCTGAAAAAAATGTAAATTCTTCTGAGGTGCCATATAGGCATATATCACCAAACATCTAACAGAGTGAGGTTTTTCAACATCTTATGAAACCATTTCGGGAGTTTTCCTTGCCTCTTTTTTTACCACTTTATCTGATTTCTGGTCTGAAGAAGGAGTGCTAACTCGGTTCCAATTCCCTAACATAATTACATCTTCATAGTCATATTCAGACATTTTTATTTCAATTATTCATACAGCTTATCTTTATTATTAGGAACATATATTCCCACTAATAGGATCTTTTTATTTTGCACTTTGTAATTTCCACTCCGAAGTAATGATCATTACCATCACTAAACACCTCTTTGGCTTTAATATTGTGAATCATATAGATAGCTACACCTTTCTTTTTTCTCTCAGTTGTTGACACAAATTCCTTCCCTAATTTTTAATTTTATCTTTTTCTTTTTCTTTTTCATTTTAATTTCTTTTAGGCAAACTATGTTGAGGTTTTTCCCTCAAGGTAATGAAATATTTTCCTCCTCTTTTGAAGTGTGTGTATTCCTTTAATGTTCCAAGATAAAAATTTCAATTCCATTATTTTTTTAATTCAATTCTACAAATCTTTATTTCCCTGTAACAAATCCTGTTTCAATTGTTTCTTTTAACTTTGTCCTCTCAACTTCTGCTTCTTCTTGTTCCTCTTCTTCATCTTCTTCTTGATCTTATCTCTCTTTTCTTATCTCTGATAATTGGTCTTGATCTGATCTCTGATAATTGGTCTTCTCCTAAGTTGATTTCTGTAGTTTCTCCATCTTCTTTCTTGTGGCCTTCATCTGTTTCTTCTTGTGATCCATTTTCTTTTTGAGGTTTCCCTTTGTGTCCTTCTCTTTTCTATTCTTTGTATTGTCCTTCAAAGTCTCTCTTAAATTTCTTCCAAAATTCTTGAGCCTCTAATAATGAATTTAATCTATATGTCTTTATCCTGAAGCAAAAAAATCAAGCCACCTACACTCCCCCATACATATGGGATTCCCTTCATTCTTATTTGGACTTTTAAGAAATTATGGACTCTTCTTTTGTGTGAAATTCTTCCAGGAATGCCTTTATATAGAAGAATCTTATCTTCTCCTAATTTAAAGGGATTTTCAAAATTTCTTTCAATTATATTGTATTTTTTTCTCACAAAATAAATCACTACATCTCTCAGAAGCTTGTTTTCCTTGGAGACAGATGATCTCATTCTAAAAACCTTATCTATCTCCTCATTGAATTGATCCTGAGCTGATTCAAAGTCCACATGAACCAGGAAAAGAAACTCGTAAAGATTTTTTTGACTCTGTTCTTTTAATCCCCAGTTTAAGACAATACTTCAAGTAAGATACCTTGCTTTCTTCAGCTGTGTGGCCACGTTTTTCTGCCCCTTCTGAAGTAGAAAAAAATGTTTATGCTATACACCTATACCTTGGTTCAGTCATTAATCAAAAAGGAGACTGTAATCAAGAAATCTAGAATTTGGAACAGCAGCTATGAAGTAACTAGATAAGATCCCTAAATCTAGAGAGATGTCATCAGGGCCAAAGTTAGAAGTATTCAATGCCATAATGCAGTCATCCCTCCATATTTACAATAGTTAGGGCAGAACTTTCAAAACTGTGTCTTCTGACAAGTTCATGTCTCAGGAAAACTTAACAAGTGGAGGGGCAGCCTCACCTGCCACGGGGGGGGCAGACCCAGTTTACGGAACTGCCTCTCTCACCACTGATACCACTCCAGGAAAAGAGAGACCCAGATAAAGGCAGTGGCATTCAATCAGAATCAGGTGGAGGGGCTGTGCCTGCTTACTGAATTACTGTGTCACAAAATGATGGATGTCTAAAAACAGTTATACAAGCATGAAAAGTTTGGAAAATTCTGCTATAAAGATTTCTTTGAGTTTGCTTCTTTCTGCTTGTGTGCTATTTAGTGTGAATTTGCTTTTTCCAGGTCATGTCCATTCCCTGAGAACCTTGTCTGAGGGGGTAGGCTCCTGCCTGTCAGGACTTGCAAGAAAGTGCAGCTGGCACCTACTATCTCTGCATAACTGCTGTTTCTATTTTTCAGGGGGAGAAAAGGTGACCTGTGCCCGGGAGGAGGCTTTTGTCTGTTTGAATGCATGTCTTTATACTTTTGTTTGGGTGTGTTTGATTCTAGCTGCATGGTCTCCCTGAGCACCCAGTCTAAGTGCTTCTGGTCTATCACTGACTTGCTTGAGGGTGGAGTCAGCAGCCACTAGCTTTGTGTAACTGCTGTCTCTGTCTTTCAGACTCATTTCCAGAGGGGAGGCCAGAAGGTGAACTGTGTCTCGGAGGACACCTTTGTCTGTTTCAGTGCAAGTCTTTCAAGGTTTAGGTGGGTCTGTTTGTTTCTGGCCCTGTGCTCTCCCTGAGAACTTGGTAAAAGGGGTGGGGCTTCTGCTCAGTTACAGATGAGTTTGGAGGTGGTGCTTTCAGCCACTATCTCCATATATCTCCCGTCTCCCTTTTTCTGGCTCAGTTCCTGACAGCAGAGCAGAAGGTGAGCTACCCCAGGGAGACATACTTGACTGTAAGTCATTAAAGGTTTGTGTGCCTGTCTTTCTTCCTGGCTGTTTGTTGTTACTGAGCACTTAGTCTAAGGGGGTGGGGCTTCTGACCTGTCACTTATTTGCTTGAGGGTGGAGTTAGCAGCCACTAGCTCTATAGCAGTACTCTCTGTCTTTCAGGCTCAGTCTCCATGAAGAGAGCAGAGGCTGAGCTCTGTCTGTCGGGACACCCTTAACAGTTTGACCTCACGTCTTTAAAGGTTTGTGCGGCTGTGTCTCCTGGCCATTTGCTCTGCTTCAGCCCTTGGTGTAAAGGGGTGGGTCTACTGCTCAGACACTGACTCATTAAGGGTGGAGCTAGCAGCCACTAAAACTGTAGAACTAGTTCCTCTGTCTTTCAGGTTCTATTCCTTAGGAGAGAGCAGAAATTGAGCTTTCTCTCCAAGGATATTTTTGAATGTTTGACTGTGAGTCCGTAAAACATAACTTTCCAAACTGTGTGTTGGGACACGTTAGTGTGTTGGCTGCAGTGTGTAGGTGTGTCACATGAATGTAACATTTTGAGGGGCTGCATCTCCTGCCACTGGTGCTGGCCTGGCCCAGGTGAAGGGGCTGCTTCTCCCGCCTCAGCCCCAAGGAATAGCCTAGTGATAGCCTTGGCGGTGGAACAGGCTTTGGTGGAGAGGCTGCCTGCAAAATAGTTTTATTGGGAGGGTGGGACTGTAACTCCCTCAAAATCCCACCCAGCCACCATTTGAAACCTTCTAATGTTTCTAAAAACTAAGTAAGCCATCTAAACCTATCCATAGGCCACTGTGGGGAGAACACCATCTGTCCTGTTTTGCCTTCAAGGTGGCAGGGTTCATTTGCAAGGCAGAAGTGGGTAGCTACTGATCTGCACCATTTTTAGTATGGATTTGCATTCCTCATCTTGTGTTCAGTCTCTTGCAGTCTTTCATAGTCTCTCTCAGTCTAACGAGGCTTGCAGAGAGACTGTGAATACAAGGCTAGACTTTTAAGTTCCCTACTAGAAAAAATGGCATCAGGCAGCAAAAGAGGTGGCAACAAATAAACCACAAATAATCCACTCTGTGAAAATTAAACCAGCAAATGTGGAGGGCTGACTATATTTCCACTTCTATGTAACGTTTTGAAAGCTGGGCTGTGAAGAAAGCTTAGAGGCAGGGAACTGATGGATTTGAAATGTACTGCTGGACGAGAGTTCTCAAAAGATTAATAAAATGGGTCATAGAGCAAACGAGACCCAAAATCTCATTAGATGCCAAAATGATTGAACAGGCTATCATACTGTGGGCGTATCATGAGCCAACATGTCTCTTTAAAAAAAAACTCTAATTCTAGGTAAAGTGAAAAGTAGGAGGAAAAGAGGAAGACCATATTTACAGGTGGAGAAACTCAATCACAGTAGCCACAGTCCTGAGTCTGTAAGAGCGGAGCTGTTAGTGGCAAAGGCTTATAGACATTTCTGATTTATAGGATCACCATAAGTTGACGCCAGCCTGAAGGCAATTAACAACAACAAATTGACCTCTTAGCATTAAACTTGTTTTTGACATTTTTGTCCAAGATCAGCCAAGTAGCAATTCTGTCAGACAGTAAAGTTTAAACTGACTTAGCCATTATAAACTTCAAAGAGGAACAACTACAGTTTTCATACATCACATTTCCATGTTCTTATAAACAGCGACTCATTCCCTTTCTGACCAGCATGGCTGTCCTGACAACAAAAGAGCAGAATCTTCATAAACAGGTATGCGCTAGGGCTTGGGTGCAACCTTTCTCATGCTAAAGTGTTTTTCTTCCTCCTAGACACAACAAATATAGGTAAATCTATAAGGAAATATGTGGTCTTCCAAGACTGCATTGTCACTAAAATAAAATAGGAACTAAAGGTTACCGAAGGTGGGGCATTATTGGCTAAAGAGGTGGTTCGTCTCCTTTAGTATTTCTAAGTCAGGATGAATGCCATAGGCAGACAGGCTTCTATTTGTGCTCACCCCTCCTCCTTTAGGTAAGATCCTAGCCAGACAATCTGTAGAAGCCTATGCTTGGCTGACACTGCATAATTAGAAGGGCACCGCTGCTAGTCAGTTCTTGGATTTCAGTCGCTGCCACCAAAGCTGGCTGAGTCATGCCAAGGCAAATCACTTACACTCTGCAGACAGCAGCATGCTCTACTACGTTAACAGTGGGAAGCACAGGCTTATAATGGAGTCATTGAATCACATGCCTGTGCCCCTCTTTGCCACCACTATGCAGCACTGAAGCATGCCAATGCTGAGATATATTTACCCAGAAATGCACAAGCAGACTGCATACACAAAGGCAAGAGTTAGACAATATTTCCAAAAACTGAAACATGCCAGCCAGTCAGTGGCAGATTTCCCTTTAAAACAGTTTAATACACAGGAACACTGAAGCACCAAAGACTTGGATCATACATGCATGGTATGTAGTGGAACTCCAAAAATAAATTTATACAAAATTTTGCAAACCAAGCAACAAAAAGCCAGTACACAGCTACTATCAACTAATTAGTTACTAAATTATTAAATTTTATTTACTGCACAGACCTAAATAACTATTACCAGCAGTCAAGCCTGTAAACCTGCTGTAAATACTTGGGGTTTTTAATTCCCCATCCCCTCCCTCTTATCTTTCCCATTTTTTTTGATAAGGACAGGTTTTGAGTATGGATAGCTCTCTGTTTTCCCTTCCAGGGCTAACAGGAGGTTGGTGGACCAGTTTAAGATGGAGCAAAGGTAGAAGGATGAGAATTTAAAAACCCACCAGCAGCAGTACATAACCAACACAAAGTTTTCATTCCTTTTAGGAAAAGAAAAACAGATCAGATCAAGGATTTTTTAAGAGATCAAAAGAAAACACAGGGTCATGCAACACAAGTCCCTTCAGAGATTAGGCTGCAAGGAAAAGGTTTTCCATCCTTAATTAATCCAAATGAAATGCATATTGCAAGTAATGTGGGGCTTGATGGGATATGGCATAAAACAGCATTTCTGAATGTAATTGCTAATATGAGTCTATAATGTATATTCAATATAGTTAGAGTAGCAGTCTGGAAGAAGTCATATTAGTAAAGAATTGGTAGCTAGAGGCTAAATGTGATTTCTTTCCAATTGTATGCAGAGGATTTGCCCAAATGCATGGTTTTGTTCCACCTAATTAAGATTCACTTGGGACTTTTTAGCTACATCTGGTGACATATTTAGAGGACAATATTTTGATGTAAATGTTCCATCTCAACTTTAAAACAGAATTTGCTTTTGGTTGTGAACTGCTGTGTGATCTTGTCAGCTAGACCTTGCAACCCATTTCCTGCCACTTTCCTTGTAATCTGTAATATGTACACCTTCACAACTGCACTGTTCATTCTCTTACTTATACCATGCACAATCACATCTACTATCCTAAAAATCTGAGAGGAACTTGACATTGCCTTTGTTCACACCTACCCACTTCCTTCTTGAAATATATGCTTTCAGAAGATCTTTGACAACCTTCTTTCATCCTCTGTTACACATTCCCTAAATGCTATACCTATACTATATTATCCTACACTATACTGCTGTCATGAACCATCAACCAAAACTGGGAAAAGCTATAGGAGGATGTGTGGTTTAATAAAAGCCTTGATTACCCTACATACACCAAATATGCACCAGAGAAGCAAAGCAAGAAAAACTTACAGCCATTGGACTAAACTTGAGGAAGCAGGCACGAGACAGAAAAGAAAAGAATTAAAGTCAGTGGTGTCCTTACCAGCTGTGAGGTGGTATCATGCCTGCTCTGGACTGGAGAAGGGAGCAGCATAGAATGTGGAGACAGAAGGAAAATGGCTGTTAGGGATAATGGGGAAAGGGAGTGGGAAGACTGGGAATGAAGTCCAGCACGAGGTCTCCAAGCCTACCAGGGAAAGTGAAAACTCAACAACAGTAGTGAAAAACAACAGACCGAGGAAGTGTAAAAAAAAAACAACCTGTTGCTGTCCTTAGAACAGTAATACCACATTCTGTAATTAATTGTGGTTTAGGATTTGAATTGTTTGCGGTTCATATTATTAGATCTGTTTAATAAATATTATCAAAAGTCTGGAAAGAAACATGTTTCATAAATGAGATGGTTTTGGCACCTAATAGCTTCCAAATTTGTCTTTCCAACCACTACACTGCCAGCCAATGTGGTACAGGGGTTTGAGTGTTGGACTATGATCCTGATGACCAGGGTTTGATTCCCCACTTGGCCATGGAAATCCACTGTGTGACTTTGGGCACATGACATACTCTCAGCCCCCAGAAAACTATTCCTTGCCTAAGAAACCCTATGAAAGGCATGCGGTCACCATCAGTCAACAGGCAACCTGAAGGTATACACACAATCACACTATTTGTTCTCCACTCAGTGAAAACACAAGATCACTTGAAGAGATTAGTCCAAATCCTCCTGTCAGCTGGATTTTCAGGACAAATAGCATATTGAACTGTACATCTCATCAGCCAGTTTCCAGCCTTGCTCTCCCTAAGAAAGTCACTCTTAATTTTATCCCTATGGAGACCTCTGCATAAAAGACTTAGAAGCATTGCATTTAACAATAGCATTAGCACTGCTTCATGAAAAAGCAATTCATTGTTATTATGCATTGTGTCATATTTGTAAAGTGGCACATTACCCATTCATTAGTAATGTGTTATTTTTTTTACTAAAAATACAAAATATGACCACAGTGACTTCGAGTAATACATTGAAAAAACAGCAAACATTACTCATTATTTTAAAACATATAGGTGTTAACTTAGCTCTATTAGAACACTTACAATTAACATGCTTGATCATTGTTACAAAAAGAGGGGGGGATGAGTAACAATGTTACTTGTAATGCATTGCTTCCTATTTTTCCCTAGGACTATAAAAGGGAAAAATTCCCAGAGAGTTGGTAACTATGAAGGAACGACCAGAAAAAGGAAAATAATTTAAAACAATGTTTATATTATGGCTACAAGATTATTAGCAGCAATAAAAGCTTAGCTATAAGCCATAACAAATCTAAAATAAACTCTTATGCCAAAAGTTGCATGGATACCACATACACAAATATATTCAAGCAGTAAGTCGTACTAAGAATCAGTAGAATCATACTTGTCAAAATATATACATATGGGCAGTAAATACAATAAAGAGGATGAGAAACCAAGATCTGTTCCTCTCTTCTCCTATACGTGTGTGTATATAGTCCATGTCGATGTCATCTATTAGTGTTTAAAGTTTATATGACAGTTTGGAAAGACTCAACATATATGTGATACATGGTGGCACGAAGAAAGGATAGGCTGAACTCGGCTATATTTGAAAGTAAGCTGGAAGCAAACTATTTTGCTGTCACCACAGCTGCAGCTGAAATATCAGAACCACATGGATCCTTCTGACCAAAAACATGACCTGGTCCTTGGCTCAGAGATATAAAACATTCATTACTTATCCAAATACAAAAGAGCTTGCTAGGCAAGGAACACAAGCTTAAAAATAAATAAAAAAATCTCCAAACATTTGATTCTAACACTTAAAAAACTGAATAATCTTTCAACCACTCCATATGTATGGCTCAAAGTAGATGGCCAAGAACTCTGCAGCACACATGGCAATGACTTATAATGGAAGCACTGCCTATCAAAATTGTGAAGAGACTAATTTCTTCAACAAGTGAGAGGTTCTCCTGAATTAAAAGGCCCAACACCAACAGTTTTTTGCTCTGGTTTTATGAAGAATGCAATACAAATGAAACAAAAATGGAAGTTCCTAGAACACAAACAACATTAAATTTGCATACAAGAAATGTGCCTTTTCTTAAAAGTTTATTAGGAAATTCTTCTTTGTTGCTCCCATTACATCTGCAAAGTGCCATGAGACAGAGCAGAGCTGTCCCAGATAACAAATGGCCTAGTTAATCCAGGCTGTTTGTCTACTGCCTGTTGTAATAACACTGCCATCTAAACTGCAGATGAAAATCATCTGCAGTTGATGAGTTGAATACAAGGTCAGAGTTTAGGACAAGAACATGCCCCACACCCCTGTGGGAAAGTACAGCTTTCCAGTGGTACAGGAGACATGCTTGGAGCCAACAGGGAGCCAGAGTCAAGTTAGTCCCAAGCCCATCCTGTCTAGTCAAAGCCTGCTTAGATGAATAGGGAGGGCGCTTTGCCAGCAAGAACAATCAATGCATCCCCCTCAGGGAAGGCAGAATGCCAGATGGATACTCATCTGCAGTCATTTTGGAATCTGCTCAAAACAGGATACTAGTCCCCCAGCCAGTTATCAATCCAGCTCCAACCCTCCCTTTATCTAGAAGGTTTTCTGACAGGTGTTCACTCTGTAGTTTCAGGTACTGATGAATGCTCCTGCTCCCCTAGTTCCACTCATCCAGGCTTTCAACTCAACATGGCAGATTTTAGACAGAGATGGAGACTGACAGAAACGATACCCAAACAGTCCTGTCAGATCTTCCTGAAGCCCTTAATAACAGTACATAATGAAGCACAAAAGGGGTAGCAAGCATTTTCCCTCTTTCAAACTGTGTCCATACTAGCACTCTAATAATATTTCTTTGCATTTTTATTCCTGTTCACGCATTCCTCTCTCCATGATTGTAACTGTAGGGGCCCTACTGGACCTCATGCTGTTAATACATTCCTGCCATCCATTAGAGACAATCACTCCCTAAGACAAAGTTGCTTTTGGGGTCAGCTATTTGAAATGCAATTACAACTAGGTAACTAGGTTGCTAGGCAATAGAGATAGTACCCTTAAGAGTGAAACCCAGCACAGTGGTGTGCATGGGATGGCCTTATGGATCAGATGAATTATATATAAGGAAGAGATTCTGTTTATTAAGAGCCTTCAGTGATATCTTGGCCACAGAGGATGGCTGGGTTGTGTACAAGCAGTTGAGGAAAAGACATAGAGAAGTGCTGTCTAAGGCTGGGAGTTACTGGAACAGGCTGCCAGAAGCTGAACACTGAATGTAACAACACTGTACTTTATACGGACTTTGACAAGATACTTTATTTCTAATGTTACTACAATAAAGGATAGATTGTTTTTATAACCACTGCGTCAGGTGAGTTAGCCAAAGCCACCAGTAACAAAGAAGACGACACTATCTTAAATAACTATTTCAGGGAACACTTCAAACCCTAGCCATTTGACATGAAAGTTGTCTTTAAAAGGGGGAGCTAGGGCTAAGTGTTAATATTAGGGCACCTTGTTAGCTTGGAACTGCAGGACCAATATAGTGGGAAACAGGGGCCTGTCGTACTCCCTTGTATGGACAGTGGGAATCACACAGCTTTCTGCAATACTGTGCTCCAGGTACATAGATAGTTTCCCCTAGAGCTGGAGGTTGGAGGGAAGGGACTTAAAAAAATTCCAGGAGGCAGAAATGCTGGCTATGTTTCTATACTCCAAGAGGTGAACATCTAGCATCAATAAATCTGATACAATTTACCAGAAGGACAAGAAAGATATCAATGAAGCACGACCATAATGCAGTGAAGCTATACTCCACGAGGGTAGGGCACGAGATTTCTGTCCCACAATTAGGAATGAGTGAGTGAATTTTAGCAGGCATTGAAGTAAAAAGATGCAGATTTTTAAAAATATGAAAAGAAAGGTCTGATAATGATATTAAAAAAACATATACTGCCCAATATTGAAAGTTTGCTGGACAATTTCTGGAGGTATAGCTATGAGGCTAGGAAAAGGGGAAGCTCAAGATTTTTGCCTAGAGCAAGTATAAAAAATGAATAAATTTTGCACAAATTCAGACAGATTCCAGGACACAGACGTAGGCCACTCAATCCCACATCTGAATACGTATTTTGAAATATGTCTGAGGGAACTCAACAGAACTTACTTTACAAAACACATGTCCATCTGACTGCAGCCACAAAGCTCAACCACTGTACATGTTGTTCCAGTTCACTCAGTGCACAGGACTGCAGTCCTAGGCTGCAGTTATGAAAGCAAGGAAATGAAAGTAAATCCAACTCAAATCAAAGGCAAAAAAAAAAAAAATAAAACTGTACAAACCAAGTGACTGAACCCTGGGAGAAACTGTTCACAACTTTGACAATACCTCAGAAAGCCTACATAGTGGGCCTAGTTCTGTGTTGATTCTGCAACAAAACATGACTCTGAACGACTAAAATGTCCTGTTTCAATACATGAGGATTAGAATCATAATTCTCAGAATAGAAATACTGTAAGTAATAAGACACAATGAAATGAAACATAGCTGTTGGCTATCCTCTAAAGCAGTGGTTCTCAACCTGTGGGTCCCCAGATGTTTCTAGACTTCAGCTCCCAGAAGCTCTGAGCATTGACCGTGGTGGCTGGGGCTTCTGGGAGCTGAAGTCCACAAACATCTGGGGACCCACAGGTTGAGAACCACTGCTCTAAAGGCTTACACAAATGTTTTCAGCTGGAACTGTATCCTACACAGTAACAATGAGGAGGACATGGGGCTGAGTAGGGGGGGGACATTATGTGGCCTCTGTGGAAGAACAAGGAATCCAGTTTTACAACAGGCTATGCTGTATATAACCCAAGCCTGCAAAATTTATAGTCTGTTAAACTGAAAGTAGTCCATCATGACAAAATTCCTATTCTACTGCATGCCTGGAACGATCACAAGGATTTGAACGGCATGAAAACATGGCTGGGAGGCTGGATTTGAACTGGTGGATCACAAATCATGCAGGTCCAGCACAAAGAACAACAGACATTAAGCAGCCATCTGGAATTTTTTTGATGTTGCAGAACCCAGATTTTGACAAAGAAGACATCTGAAACACAACACAAGCAATGTCTGTTGCCTTTACTCTTGAAGTTCTTACAACACAACAGTGGATGTTAGGGCTCAGGCAGGGAAAGCATTCAACAACCCTTTTTCATCTATGACATCTGTGCACTCAACTGCAATCTCCTGTTAGGTTTTTAAAACAGAAAACAAACAGTGAAAGCCAGCATGGTGTAGCAGTCAGTGTTAGGCTACAGTACAAGTAGTGAAAGTCAGCATGGTGTAGCAGTTAAGAGTATTAGGCCCTTTCTGCACGGGGTAAGTAGTACAGCGTGGTGCGACCTCTGACAGAGGTCATCCGCACTGTGGGAGTGGACTGGGTCGGACTACTTGTCGCAGTTCCACACCTCAGTCTGCTCTATAGCGACCTGAAGTGGTCACGCAGCGTGATTTTTAAAAACCTGTTTTTACAGGTTTTTCGAAAGCATGGAGCGCACCACTCCATGCCACTCCGTTCCTGCGCTCCGATGCAGATTTGCAGGTGTGCACCAGTGCATGCCTGCAGATCTGCCATGGGCGGGCTTCCGGTTGGAGAGCTTCTCCGGTTGGTGGACACCAAAGCCGCCATTTTGGACATCGGAGGACTGTGGAACAGCGAGCTCACACTGCTCCGCATGGGGACAGACTTACTCGGCTGCCAGTTAGCTCCGTTTCAGTGCATTTTCCCCCGTTTCCCCCTCCAAGTGCGGAAAGGGCCTTAGACTACAGTTCATACCAGCAATCTGGTCCACACTTTGCCCTTAGAAGAGATTAACGGGGAAGCTGACTAGGAGAGATAGGTGGCATACACCATGAAGAAAAGTAAGTCTCTATTCCAAAGACATTTTGACCTGACAAATACGTCTTGTGCAAACTGATCCTTCTTTTATTGGAACAAGTTGCATTTTATATCTCTTGTAATGAAGCCAACACTTATTTCTACCAGGCCATTATGTAACTGTCCGTTTCCTCTTAACTCCTAAAAAGAATACAAGCTCCACAGAAAGAGCTCAAAGGAATTCTGGCAACAGCAGGGGGTCTCACATGATAAAAATGTGTGAAATGAAGAATTAGGAGTAGACCAGATAAAAGGCAAGACACAAATTCCAGCACCAGTTTTCCTCATCCCTGGCAAATCTGTTCAAGTTCCTTGCACACAGCCAACATTTTACACTAAGTCTGGACTAGCTCTCCACAAACTTGGATCCCCCATATGTGCTGAATTATAGCTGCCATCATTCCCAACCAGCTGGCTAGGAAAAAGGGAACAACTGTCCAACATGTCTACGAAACACAAAGCTGATGAAGGGTACAGACTAGTGGTTCTTAACCTGGGGTCTGTGGATCCTTGGGAATCTGCAGAGCCCTCACAGGTGGTCCATGAAGCCCTGCTGCTAAATATTAGCAGCAGCAGCAGCAGCAACAGGGGCACAGCAGCAGGATGTGCGTGTGGGTGCTGAAAGTGGTTCCTTGTTTGCCAACAAGGGAGCAGTTTCGGCATATCAGTGTCCCTGAGGGACAACACCCCCTGCTGTCATATCCCTGATGAAAGGTATGTGCATGCACCCCCAAAAACAAGGGAGCAGTTTTGGCAACTGTACCACATCCCTGTCAAGTCCCTGATGAAAGGGACATGGTGGTAGATGTGTGCACGTGCCTAAACTATGACTCTGGAGTCCAGGATTTGCATCCCCATGCAGCCTTGGAAATCCACTGAGCGACCTTGAACAAGTCACATCATCTCAGCCTCAGAGAAAAGCAAAGACAACCAATCTTGCTAAGAAAACCCCCACAATAGGTTCGTCTTAGCATTGCCCTAAGTCAATTTTGAAAAGGGAGAGGCATGTTAGCTAGAAAGAACCTCCTTTTGTCGTGGCACTTGTTGTTATGTCCCTTCAAGTCATTTCCGACTTATGGCAACCCTAAGGTGAATCTATCTCAGAGAGTTTTTGGGGGCAAGATTTGTTCAGGGGGGGTTTGCCTTTTCTTTCTTATGAGGCTGAGAGAATGTGACTTTCCCAATGTCATCCAGTGTCTGAGTAGGGCTTTGAATCCTTGTCTCCACGAGACTGTAATAAATAAATAAATATTTGAATATTTAAATATACATTTAAATACTTTGATCTCGAGAAGTCTTGGGGATCCCTGGCAACAAATTATGTTCACAGTGGGACCTCAATAAAGAAAAGATTAAGGACCACTGCTATAGATCACCAGCATTATCACAGACCAGGTAGGGATCTGGCTGTACGAACTTTAATACTCACCTGTACCACTTATGGTAGTGCATAACAAACATGGATTAGATCCACAGGTTGGGATGTTATAATAAATTGAAATGGGACATCTTAAAAGGAAGAGTCCCTACACAGCTTTTCATGAGCAGAAATAGAATAAGCATCTGCAGCCCCTTCACTGCCTGTTTCATCAAAATAAACAGCTCTATCACACTCAGAGACATTCAAGTAACTAATAATCAAAAATGAAAAGTAGCAAAATTCACATTTCTGTTTCTGTCTATGAACAAAGACAATAGTTGAAGTCTGATCGATGAGATCTACAAGTAGATCTCAAGCTCCAGCTATCTTTTTAACATTTTCCAATTTTTATAAGTTTTTTTTTAATTTCAACAATAAACAAGTGTACTGTTTTCTAAAATTCTTCTTCTGGAACTTCTGATTATAGAAGTTTAGAGGAGAGTGTTCATTTATTTACAGTTGGAGTAGCACAAATAGAATGGTGTGGGTCCCAAACAGTTTAAGATCTGGCCTTTGGGTGCACAGTTCAAAAAAGCACTAATGTTTACATCCATATGGCCCTGTTGTGCCTTCTGTCCTCTCTGCTCTCCTGTGAATCTGATTCTATTGCAAGTATAACACCTACATAATTCACAAAGATGTCCATAGATGGAAGAGTGGGTGCTATATAAATATTTTAAGGACAGCCATTAGCTACTAATGCTGCAATAGCACAGTAAAACATTTATGTAACATTTAAGATTTAGTATAACAAACTACAGTGGTTTGAGCATTAGTCTGTAGAGATGAGGGTTCAAATTCCTGCTTATGCATGGAAACCTACTGGGTAACAATCTCTTAGCCTCAGAGGAAGGCAAAGGCAAAATCCCCTCTGAATAAATCTTGCCAAGAAAACTCCACGGTAGGTTCACTTTAGGGTCATCATCAAGTGAGAAATGACTTGAAGACACACAGCAGCAGCAACAACAACAATATAATATAGTTTAACTCTGTCCTAACTAGAGTAAATAACTGAATCACTGGAATTTATGTAAGAATTGATCTACCAATTTTCATTAATTCAGTGTAATTGTTTAAGTTGAGACTAACAAATAAATTTATACCCAAGTAGTGTTACATCTGTGAGGCTGGCTTCATTCTTATCATTTCTAATGTAGTAAAACAGCATCTGAAGCTTGACACAATTAAATATTACTAGCCTTTAAATTAATAAAAAGAATGTTATCTTTAAAAACACTCAAAACTATATCCCCCCGAGATGCTGTAAACTGCTTCACTGAGTTGTAGATGAACATATTTAAGTGAGCAAATATTCATCATAACAAAATTTGTGAAGACATATGACAGTCAACTTTACATTTTTTTGTTATGTTGAATTTTTAGAGCATAATAACATTGCAAGGAAAAAAGGAAAAGAGTAGCTGTGATATGAGCATTGGTTGACCATACACACTCATATAAACTGAGAGTATTTCCAAACATACATTTTCTTGAAGTAGGTATCTGTGAAACATACATCAATGTTTTCGATTGTCTTAACTTAAACCAGTCCACTTTGCTAGGAATATAAACAGGGCATGTATACAGAGAGTTCTGTACCAGTCAATCCAACAGAGCACATAAAGTTGTCCTATACGAGGTATGAAGAACCTCTGGATCTCCAGATGTTTTAAAGGGATTATACACAGGAACCTTTGGAGAGCTGGGGATTCTTTGCACACATCATGACGGCCTTTCCTTTCCATGGGGAGAGTACTGATGTCACACCCCACTGGAAAGCAAACAAAATACAACTTTCTACCAAGCACTAGTATTCTGGGTTGGGGTTGAGATATGCAAGGAACAAATGACTTCCATCAGTAGCCAACTCATAATAACTAAAACAGCACAGGATAGGCCCCTTCCCTGCTACACATACGCACATAACGCCTCCAAGGTAAAAAAAAAAATCCCATGCAGCCCACAAGATCTCGCTCCTGAGAGAACAATCCACTTCCCACAGCCTTTCTCCTCCTGCCTCTCTTGCGCACATCTAGCTGCCTAACACTTCATTTCAGAACAGCGTCATATTAAGTTAACAGCACAGAGTATAATAAAGCCAGAGAGGACTCATTTTCTCTAATTGGAGAATACTGGTGGGGGCTGTGCTGATCAGAAGGCTAACTCCAAAGTCGGTTATTATAACCACATCAAGCCAACCAAAAGGGGGCAAGATCTCTCTCTCTCTCTCTCTTTGCACAAGAGAATGTGGTGCCTGTTTGGTCGGCCTCATCAAGGCATTATCACAATAGGGACTATCTAATGAGGGAAAGCATGAAAAGACACAAAACAGGGGCACCCAGACAAAAGGCTTTCAAAGGAAGGGGGAGGGCATTCCTTGGAATAGGGGGAGATCTCCCCCCAGCAACGATTTGGCCCCTCCTTCCAGGAGAGGATCAGTAATCTCTTGTTCTTTGGGGAGAAGGAAAGAAGCTGAACCTCAGGCCCAGGGGGGCAGCGAGTGACAGCGGCTAACAAGGATACCAGGGCCGAGCAGGAAGAGGTCCAAGAAGGTCCAAGGAACCTTTGGCGGCACTGGCGAAGAGAGGGATTCACCTTTCTCCTGGGAGGAATTTTAAAAAAATGGCAAGGGCTCCCTTGTTAGCTTCGCAGAGGAAACCAGGAGTGGGTCTTTTCCCGCTCCCCCACGCCTTGGTCATGGAGGAAAGGCAGAAAAGGGGGACACAGCTGTGGATCAGGAAACGGCTTAACAACGAGCCGTGCGGAACAGGGGGAGCCGGAGGAGGGAGGCTTCATTCCGCGACCGCCCGAAGAACTTGCCGAGGAGAGGGAGCGGAAAGGACCAATCCACCCTGGAAGAAAAGGCGGCGTGGGGGGAGGAACCTGTCACCCGCAGGGGCAGGGGCAGGAGGGGCGGCGGGCTGTGGTCCAAACTGCCCCGTGCTCCTCCTCCCCTCTCCCTGGAGGCTGACAAAACAAAGAGGGTCGCGCCAGGAGGACCGGGGCTGGACGCGCAAGAAAAAGGCGGGTGGGTTCAGGGGACCCCCAAAGAGGCCGGGCAGGGGATGGAGAAAAAGGGCTCAGGCGACAGAGGCCCTTCAGAGGCGAAGGGAGAGCGAGGCAGGGGGCTGGGGGAGCCGACGGGAAGGGGCGGCGGGCGCTGCGTCCCTTACCCGGCGCGGAATTCGGACCAAACTTTCATTCACGCTGCCAGGCCGGCGGGCTTCCTCCTCTCCTCCGCTCCGGGGCGGCTACACCGCTGCCGCTGCCGCTGCCGCTGCCGCCGTCACAGACTCCGGGGACGTCGCGGGAGCCGGGCCGACAATTTCCACACGGCCGCCGTCGCCGCCTCTTCCTGCTCCTCCTCTGAAGCGCCTGGCCTCACGCTGCCAGCCCACGGACCCGAGGCGGGGGCAGCAGGTGCCCGCCGGCCCGCCTCCCCTCGCTCCGGCCGCCAGGCCCCCGCAGCAGCCCCGCCAAGGCCGTGACGAGCGCCCTGCGCAGCCGCCGTGGCCGCCGCGCGCCGCCCCCTGCCTTCCCTCGCCGGCGCCTGCGGCCTCCCGAGCGCGCCAAGGGGGCCGGGCTTCCGGGGCGACGCTCCGCCTCCCCCGCGCTGATTGGCACGGAGGGCTTCGGGCGGGAGTGGCCTCGGAGTCCCCGGGGAGCTGGCCGGGCGGGGCTGGCGGGTTGGCGGCGGCGGCGGCGGGGGGGGCTGCCTCGGGACGCCCCGTAGCGGCAGGCCAGTCCCGCCGAAGGAGACCACGCGGGCGGCTGTTCCCCGCCGGGCGTCCCTAATCGTTAATGATCGCAGGCTATTCGGATAGGCGTATCTTCGCGCGGGGAGGAGGCACAGTTCACAAAGGGAAAAAGCATTCTTTCTTCTCAGGGAGGAGCAAGCGTGGTGCCAGCGGCGTCTCCTCTTTGAAAAACAGTAGGAATGAGGGGTTTTTGTATCAAGAACAATACAGCTTCGGATCTCTCCGGTCCAGTCAAATGGATGACGCTTCCCCCAGCCCCGAGGGTGGGTTTTAGAGAACCAGTTGATCGGCGAAGCATCGCAGCTCTCCTGCAGTGATCATCTGTGGACGGGGTTGTTTTGATCAGCCAGTTCAAGATCCTCCCCTGCAGCTCCTCGTTTTTTCTTTATTTTAAGGCCATCCTAGAGAAACAGGGGATGCTCAGGGTGCAGTTTCTGCTTTACTAAGAAAAGGCAACGTGAATTGCATAATATGCTGACCTGTAGTTCCCAAGGTGGAGCATGAAAATGATATATAGGTAGGACAGTAGTGCTGACCTGTAGGATTTAACAAAATCTAGCTATTTTATTTCCTGTGCCTAGCCTAGGGAGGCAAAGTGCTCCAGGTGTTTTGTGGTTCTTTCTTGCAAACATTTTTGCTTGCTCCTAAAAAGCAACAAAAGCATATAGCACATGATTCCTTCCTTCTTTCTTTCTTTCTTTCCCCCTCCTAATGTGGAAAACAAAATGATGCATTAGGTAACATGTGTTTGCCTATTTAGCTTTGAAAAAGCTAGCTAACCTAGTTTCCTAAGCAACGCTTCAACAGGGTAAGCTGGATTAGCCCCAGTTTCTCCTGTTTATCCCAAGAGGGTTTAAGTATCAATACATTTCTTAAGTTGCTCTCAGTGTTAAGCATGACATAGTAGAAATGAAGAGAGCTTGGACACATTAAGCCAAGGCTGAGCAGATTTCAAGTCTGTGCAAACTGCACCCTTTTTTTCCACTCTTGAACCCTAAAGTCCACCTGATAGAGTCAAGTGCAAACTAGTCACCTAGAAAGAGGCACAAATACACACCTTGAACTAAGGATCTGCTGCCTGATGCTGTTGCCTAATGGTTGGATCAGTCTGGCCCATCACCACCACCACAAGTAGTTTCTTTAAACCATTTCTCCTTAATAACTCACTGGTGATATTACTGATGAGCTGATAAGTGAGATGAATTTTGGCCTTGTGGGGTCCACTTTATTCTTTTTCCTCAGATCTCCAAGATCGCCTAGCTGAAACCATGGCAAAATGGTAGCTTAGAAAGAAGGGCAAACATTCAATTAAGCAACAGAAGGTCACGGTGCACTTCAACCCAGGTCGTTGTTTTCTGAATTAAATCATAATCCTGTCACACACAAAAATCCACTCTCTGTCTTTTCCCTCTAGTTTGTCTGTTGTTCGTTTCATTTCAGCAGCCTAGACTGGAGGTAAATGTTGCTACCGCTAAGCACATTAGAATCAGAAATCCTGGGTGATCCACTGCATGTTACTCGTTGCATATTGGTAGATACAGTCTACGTTCTTTTCTTCTCTGCTTTAGGCTTTGTAGATGTCAGCTTAAGTCCTCCTTCCAACTGTCTCTTTGAAATATCTGTTAGGTTGAGAAAAGCACATGGCAACACAAGTGTGTAATTTGGCTTTGCTTTGATTTCTGCTTACTCATAAAAGTAGTGTAAGCTGATGAATCACCCCCCACTGTGGAGAATGAAGTGATGTACAGGTATAACAACATAATTCTTATCTTCAATGGAAGAGAAGGTTTAAAAGATTTTTTAAAACAAGATGATGATGATGATGGTATAAAAGGGTGGAGACAAAAGTGCAGAAATGGTTATTCAGTAAACAATATAAAGCACAAAGTGGAACACTATAAGAATATCTTGGTTAGTTTAGTAGTAATAACAGTAACAGCTGATTTAAAATATATACATAGTATGTGTATATATGTGTGTATGTGTGTACACACTATATATAAAATAGTAAGAACAATTGTTGTTGTTGTTGTTATTGTGTCTTCAAGTCATTTCTGCCTTATAGCAACTCCAAAGCCCCCAGAAACCACCATGATGGGTTTGCTTAATGGTCACCATAAGTCAGAAACAACTTGAAGGCAAACAACAAGAACAACAACATAATGACACATACCTTAATTACCTCCCATTTGGATTTCTGTAATACGCTTTATGTGTCTCTAAAGCATTTAGAAATGATATCTGGTCCAAAATGCTATAGCCTAACTGCTCTATAGGAAACAGGCATCTATATCACTTGAGTCCAGGGTATCTGGAGACTGTATACTCATGTAAACTTGCCTGATGTTTGAGATATTCAGGAGAGACTCTTCTCTTGGCCCCATCAATTTTGAAGCTACATTTGGTGAGGATAAAAGAGATAACCTTCTTAGAGGTCACTCCAAGATTATGAAATTCTCTTCCAAGAGCATATAAGCTAGCCTTGCCCTTTTGCCAGCAGACAGAAAACCTTTCTGTTCAGGCATCCTTTGAGCAACTGACTATCTGTTGGGATCAGCGGCTTTAAACAAACATGCTAGGCTATTTTGTGTTTTAATTCTTATTTATTCTTACTACAGAGCTTTAAACTGTTGTAATTAAATCTGTGTTTTAATAGTATAATTTAATTTGTGTTTTAATATGCATAATTTATTGTGTGTTTATTTTATATATACTTCTTTTTTAATTATACTGGAAACTGCCTTCCACCCCAGGCATGAGAGGAAGGTGGGAAATTAGATAGATAGATAGATAGATAGATAGATAGATAGATAGATAGATAGATAGATAGCATCTTTAAGCACTAGGTGACAAATATCTCTAAATAGTACTTAATACCAATTAATACAATCTGAAGCCATGGGATGTAACAACTCACATCTGTGGGGCGCCTCTCCTTATGGGGCTGGCATGCGCAGACCTCTCAGGAGACTGTGGGAGTGTACCGTGGCAGTAAACATTCCTAAGAGTCCCAGAAGCTACCGCTTCATGCAGATGGTATAGATACAAGGTGACCCACTCTGACAGCTATATAACTTTACTTGAAGCCTTTCATGTAAGACATTTAAGGATTAACCTATGTGAAGCCAGGCACTTTCTCCAGGTAGAAATAGCTACTAAAGTAGGTATGAAACTTTGGTAGGATCCAGCATAGTGTACTGGACTCTGGAGACTGGGATTCAGTTCTCTGCTCATCCATGGAAACTCACTGGGCACATCACATGCTCTCAGCCCCCCAGAAAACCCCATGATACAGTTGCTGTAAGTCAGAAATGACTTGGAGACCTACAACAACAAATGAAGCCTTGATACAAAAACGAATCCCCAGTGGCACCCCATTAGATGTGCAGTATAGCCCATGATCCCCCACTCCCACTTTATTATGTACCTCTGTTTCTCTGTAAGAATTCTCCCTTTGTTGACTAGCTCCACACGGAACCAGGACACAGTCAGATAGGAGTGACACACAGAGTCTTGAGAGATCCTGTGTTGTTGAGGTGGGGATGCTAAAACACACTTTGGCTTGTGGGATCATTGCCTTGAGACAAGGTGTGAGCAAGGGGTTCTTCAAACCATTTAAAGACCTGCCAATCCTTGTTGAGTTCAAAATATATACAATAAGTATAGAAATAAAAATGGCCACCAACCAAGATTATATTACAGATGGTTCCATTTAGTTATAACTAATGCTGGAACCCTATATACAAAGAACTTGGACTCAAGTTACCATTTTATACTACAATGTCCAGCCAGCATGGCCACAGCATGGTCAAGCTTTTAGTTTCATTCAGTTAAATAAGATTGCACTGGAAATCCCATTGAAACTGAAAGAACCAAAGTAGTAACAGTAGAAACAAACCAACAAAGAAACAAAGTAGTAACAGCTAATTTAAGTTACATTGATTTCAGTTGAACTCAGGCCGCAGAGGTATAAACAGTTACAGAGGTATAAACATTTACCACAAATATCTATGATTTCATTCTTAGATTGGCTAATTTTGAGTGAGTGCAGCCACTAGGTTCTACAATCCATATTTTATACAGCTAACTATATAATATTCTTAAAATTAAATATGGAAAATCTTGATTTGATTTTTCTCCCAAATAGTACAGTTATTTTTCATGTAGTATCTACTACTTACTAAAATACATTGCATTTATTTTGTTCCCTTCAGCATGTTCTGTTTGACTGTAGCTAACATTTTGTTAATTTTATATCCAAAAATCATTCCATAACAGCACAGTCCTATACATAGCTACTCAGAAGTATATTCCATTGAACGCAATAGGTAATAGTCCTGGATAACTTCATTTAGGATTGCAGCCTTAGTTGGGTATATTGGTACACAGATAGACAGACAAGAAACAATGTAAGCCATACCTCATCATTTGGCTGGAAAAGCTGTAGGATTTAGCTCCTGCTCCTGCTTGTTATCTGAAGCGACGTATCCTTCTATCCCTATTGACTAAGTGATCCTGGCACTCATTTTATATTTTTGTGTTCTGGTGATGGTGGGAGGTTTGAATTTTTTTTGAAAAATGGTGTTCACATGATGATGAGTCAGATGTTCCTGGCCCTGGAAACACTGTTGGGCTTTTTGTCATTGTGTGCCTTTTACTCACAGAAAATCTTTGTGTGGCAAATTCATACGGAAGTTATGAATCAAGAAACGGCTGGGAGACAGCATGGATTCCTACTGGGGAAATTCAACCAGGGGAAGAATAAACACTGGAAGTTCCAGGATCTCATTTACAAATATGTTCTTTCTCCATATGCTGCTCATAATACTTTCTTTCAAAATGTACCACTTTTAAGGAGCTTGTTCGAATGATCTGGGGCTAGCGTCCAGTTTCTCAGCTGCTGTTAGATTGTCAGTATCTCTCTTCTCATATTACACGAAGCTGTTCCTTATTGCCGCAAGAACTTAGTAATATGCTTGCATTTCCCACACTTCTTTCTTTGATTTTCATGATCTGGCAGGCAGAGAAATGGCAGCTAATTTATCTAATTGTACAGGTGTCTTTAATTTGTATAAATGTATGGTAGGTTTCTTCCCTCCCTTTTACCAAGGGGATTTAGATAGAATGTCAACTGGACCCACACCATCACAAGGCTGAAATGGGAAGTGAAGTTGTTTATGTGAACTGACTTTTACCCTGGTAGAATTTCCCTGGATTTTATCCCTTTTCAATCATTACTGTGAATTTGAGACATTCCACAAAATATAGTCATTTTTGCAGCATGCCCATTAAATGCCAAAAACATAAGAAATCATATAGAGACTCATTCACATCAGGGCAATCAGTTGCCAGTTCATGGGACAGGCAGTGTTGCGGCTTAGAAAACCCTTGCAAAGCACTCAAAATTTCTTCTTGTTCTTATGTGCCTTCTAGTAGACTCTCAGCTTACGGTTACCCTATGTTAAGGTTTTCTTGGCAAGATTTATTCAGAAGAGATTCGTCATTCCATTCCTTTCAGGCTGAGGGGTTGTGGCTCAGCCAAGATCACTCAGCGTGTTTCCATGGTTGAAGGCAGATTTGAACCTGGTCTCCTAGAGTCCTAGTCCAACACACGAATATTATGCTGGCTCTCAGAACATAAATACAGGAAGCCCAAGATGTCTGATGTTGTTTAATTCCATTATTTTCCACTCCTGCTTGCTCATTTTGTACTGATTTTCTTTTAGGCCCTTTCCACACGCGGGGTGGGTAAATGGGGGGGCGCATGCAGGGACGGATCTTACCGCAAAACGGGTTGCTCCATCCCCGCGGGGAGCACGCGTTCGCCGCTCCAAACGGCAGCGAATTTCGGCGGCGTCCAAAATGGCGGCCGCTGGCTTCCAGCGGCGCTCCGCCAATCAGGGCAGCGCGCCAGCTGGAAGCCCGCCCCCGGGCAGCTCTGCAGAGACGCGCTAACGCATCCCTGCAGTTCTAAACGGGGCGCGGCGACGGGGCAACGCGCGCAAGTCACATAAAAACCACTTGAGAAGTGGTTTTTATAAGACTTGCAGCGCCACCCCCGCGGCCGCGCGAGGACGGTTTGAGGTTTAGAACCTCCCATTTGCGAACTGCCCTCGCGCGCCTCGCGGTGTAGAAGACCTCCTGGGAAGGTCGCCCTAGCGCAGGCAATATGCCCGTGTGGAAAGGGCCTTAGATTAGTAGAATATTTCTTTTCTGTGACACTTCTGATGAAATAGGGCAAAAACTTCCCCAGTACTTAATTCCTTTGGTATTATTCTCAGACATTATAATACCCCCTGATTGTCTGTTCAATAGACCCTATTGCCAATTTGAACATAATATTATACACAGTTTTAAAAAGAGTATTTGGGCACAGCATCATTTGGCTAACTGTGCTACATTTAGGCAGTGGATGAAAGGTACTGGATTTAAGTAACATTTTATCTGAAGGAACAGATAGTAGGATGTGTATTTTGCATGAGATGATTAGAACTGAGATAAAACCCAAACTACTCCTTCAATTCACATACCTTCCACAAACCATAATGTTTGCACACTTGAAAATTGCCTAGTGACAGTGCAGTCCTATCTGTGTTTATTCAGAGTTAAGTAGGATTTAATCATAGGTAAGTTTGCACAGATTTGCTGCCGGAAATGCCTGTTACACAAAGGTAACATCAATGTTAAAATATTAGGGCATAATACGTATTTATTCCAAATTAAAGATCTTTTCTCAGGATTGAAGGTCTGGTGTTTTTTGTTTTGTTTTTGTTTGTTTTGTTTTGTTTTTTGCTAATCCTGTAGCAAGAACCTGTCCAAGATAATACCAATCTTATTAAGGGAGGAGCTGGACAAACCTGGTTTGTGCCAGCCAATCACAGCTCAGGGAACACTGTGCAGGGGGGCCTGTGGTGGGGAAGGATACAAAAGTGAGACTCATGTCTGACAGAGGGCAGATGGAGAAAGATGGTGTGGACACAGGCGGAGGATGATAATGAGATAGGGAAAAACTGTAACAGAGGTAGGATAGTCAACCAGGGTAAAGAAGGGAATAGGATTTTGGGGAACTGGGAATGATTAAATAGTTCAGGAGTTAATGTAGTGTCCAAACATATCCAAATAAACTTCTACTTAGGTTGTTGTGGGTTTTCCGGGCTTTGAGACTGTGTCCTATTAGTATTTCCTCCTGACGTTTCACCTGCATCTGTGGCTGGCATCTTCAGAATATCCTCTGAAGATGCCAGACACAGAAGCAGGCGAAACATCAGGAGAAAATACTAATAGAACACAGCCTTAAAACCCGGAAAACCCACAACAACCTATGGATTCTGGCCGTGAAAGCCTTCGACTTTACATCAAACTTCTACTTGTTTATTTCTTTTATATAACTGTGTCTGACTGTTTCTATTGAGTTTGATAGAGGGTCTGTTCGTGTTTACCACCACCATAAACCTACAGAACAACACATCCACTGGTCCATATAGGGATCACCCTGAGGCCTGAGTACCCAATCCAGGAAAGGATTAAGAGAGGAAAAAGGACAAGGAAAGTGATAGGAGTTCAAGGGTTGGAAGTGTGGGTCCAGCATGGAGAGGGGAATCAATCCCACCAGTCTTTTAAACTGTGTGAAGACTGAGTAGATTAATAAAGAGCTATAAGAATATACCAGCAATATTAAGTTCAAAAATTCTATCTCATCTTCTTTTTCTTTCTGAATAACTTGGCATGTAATTATAGGTTTTTTAAAACATCACATTATGCCACCATGTCAACATATTTGATAGAATATATATTGATATTGTTAGGGGAAAAAAACTTTCAGGTAATCATTTTGCTGCCATTATTCTTCCCATTCATAGAATGCAACGCTCATTCCACTGATTATGATTCTTTACAATATACTGAATTACCATGAGTTTTTCCTAAATTTCAGCATTTACTGTATTGTCAGTGGTTCATTCGGAAATAACTAAGGAATGAAAGGAATAAGCACTCTGACTGTTATTGTTTTCATTAAAAAGCACTTTAAAGGTTAGCTGAAAACTGCAATCATGGACGGCAGGGAGAGAAGCCCCCTTATTAGCTGCCATGAATGTGATAGCAATGCTTTGTTTCTCCAGGAACTATGACTACATGTCCATATATAAAAAGTAAACAATCCCTGAACAAATATCTATCAAGGATTAATTCATAAACATTTTATTTAACAAGAGTGTTATTGAAATAACCAAATGTTCAGAAAATATATTTCTTATTATTTGCTCTAAAATCAGCTTCGACTTATGGTGTCCCTATAAATAGGAGAGCTCCAAAAGCCCTGGTCAACAGATCTTCTCAGATCTTGAAAACTGAGGGCTGTGGCTACTGGATTGAATCCATCTGTCTGTAATGTGATCTTCAGCTTTTATTACTGCCTTCTGCTTAACCTACACTTTCATAATTTTAATGATATCGATCATATGAGCAAGAATTAGCAGGTATGCCAATATTTTTGCCCACATAAATGAAGGATGGGGAAGATGTTGCCCTCCAGAGGTTGTTGGACTACAGCTCCCAAGACCCTTATGATGGGAGTCCAGCAATATCCAGAGGTCAAGATGTTGCTCATTTTTTACCTAAGTGATCTTAAGAACATAAGCGACCCTCCTCAACACCATTTCTCGCCAGTCAGCTTAGATTCCTGCTGGTATGCAAGGGCTGTGATAGGAGCAATTTCTTCATGTGAGTAAAAAGCCCTTGGCTCAATTGTTTATCATGGCCTCCCAGCTGGCAGGTACAATTAAGGAGTAAGTCCTGATCCACAGACCTTGCTGATATCTAAGATTGCAGTCCTAAACATGTTTACTCAGGAATAAAGCCCATTTAACTTAGTAGAGCTTACTTCCCAGTAAGTGAACAAGGAATTGCAATCTTAGCTTTTTTGCATGCAAAGAAAAAACTCTTAGCAAGTATTAAAACAACCCTGGCATGATCCTTCTTGCAGCATCATATCTTTGGCCCAAAGTTGCTGAATTTATGGGCATCTTGAGTTATTCCCAAATTATTGAGTTATTCCCAAGTACTGTCTGTGCTTCAGCAGGGGCCCTTTCACTCTACACAAATCACAATGATTCTACTTTAACTGTCATGGTTCCAGCCTATGGAATTCTGCCTTTTGTAAGTTCATGACAATTTGAAGACACATAAATACACATTTACATTTCTCAGCCAGAGAGCTGTTGTGCCTTACCAAACTATAATCCCCAGGACTCCACTGGATGCAACTATGGCAGTTAAAGTGATATCTAAGTACTGTAAAAGTGTAGTGTGAAAGGGTCCTGATCTCTTGAAGTCAGAACCTGTTAGAGCAGGATAGCAACTATTTTCAGCGTTGTGAAGCAAGAGAAGGCGGCTTTATCACATGGTAGGTTTGTTGCACAATTGCACTGGCTTAGTTCTGAGTTTGATCTTTCATTATCACATGACATCATGACTCTCCTATGGTTGCATTGCATTCCCATCATTACTGGATCGCATCTTTTCACTGGTGGGAAAATCTGCTAATGGGTCCAATGTCCCTGCTGTTCAGCTATTGCTCCTCGGTGCAATTGTTTCCTTCCACAGCAGTTCCAATATCTGGGAGTCATGTGGTGTGAGTGGACATGGTTTTCCTCTTGCCCCATCCCTATCCCCAGGCAGGGTGAAGTCACTCCACTTCTTGTGTTCAAACAAAGAAGACATTATGGTGTACAGGAAGAATGTTGCTTCTACTCTGTTCCTCGGTACTTATCTCTTTTTTTAGTTGTCTGTCATAATTGTCCAATTGTTCTGTCATGGCAGTCACCTGCAGGCTGCAATTACAGTAAAGAACTGTCCGGCAGTGGAATATGCTGCCTGGGAGTGTGGTGGAGTCTCCTTCTTTGGAGGTTTTTAAGCAGAAGCTGGATGGCCATCTGTTGGGAATGCTTTGATGAGTGTTCCTGCATAGCAGGGAGTTGGACTTGATGGCCCCTGGGGTCTCTTCCAACTCTATGATTCTATGATTCTAAAACAAATATTACTTAAAGAAAGAAATACATACCGGAGAATGGAAACTGTGCAGTTGGGGCCAAAAAAAATCAGGAACAACATTGCTTTTATGCTGTTCCCTAATATGTATTTTTTTAAAAATTTGTTTTGCCGTAATTGTGCAACTGCACTGTTGTGGCAGTCACCAGCATGCCAGAATTATATAATTATGACAAAACAAACAAATAAACAAACAAACAAACAACTGAAATTGCTCAATTGTGGAAAAAAGAAAACAAAAGAAAAAAATTAACCAGTGCATGTGCTCTATATAGAATGGACACAGGTAGGAAGGCAAGGTTAGTGAGGCAGTGCCAGTGATTGTGGGAATGTGTATCACCAAAGCAGCCCGACAGCTATTGCAAAGAAAATACTAAAGTGATGGTTTCCGTACAAGTATGTTTCTTTTTGCTTAAACAATATTATTGTTTTAAGACAACAGGCTGGTGTGACAAAGCCTTAAGTGAGATCATAAGGGAGCATCTGAAATGCAAGGAAGAATCTTCATTAATCAAGAACATTTTATGCATTCTCCTCTGGGAGAATGACTGGGTATTCAAAGGTTTGTGACTTCTGGCAACCTGCAAGGAAAGATAGAATGCCCCTTTCCATAGGATTAATTCCATCCATGGAATTTTTTTCAGAGTCTTCATTGGAAATCTTATTGTTCTTTATATCTAACACAAACAGGAACTAACTGACAATAAAATAGCTTGAACCTGATCTTTATTTTATCAGTTACTTGTTTACTTTCCTTTTTTATTATTAAAATTCCATCTATTTACACACATATTTCTACTTGTCTTATTCCTTTTTCAGATTGTATAAAAACATATAATTCATTATACTTATACTTACCATACTGTATATTTATACTTATAATATTTATGACACTTGTATAGCTTGTAATAGATAAATACTTGTACAGCTTATAATGCTTATAATACAATCATCCATTTTTCCTATATAACGTGCTATGTTCCATCAAGGATCTTCTATTTGCTTTCATGTAATCTTCTTACAATTAGTTTCTCTCATCAATTCCTATAAACCAACTGGGAGAGAAACCCAAGAGATTCTGCTTCAGATCCTTCTCTATATTCCCTTATCTTTCACTTCCTACCTTCTTTTACTTGGTTATTCTTCCCCTCTTATACCTGTTATCTCTGTACAGTTATGTTATTGTTGACTAGCCAACAAAAAGAATTTCTTAACCTTATTTGTCATATTCAGCTATCAAACACTCTTATTCTTCACTCTTACTATTTCATATTTAATTGTCTTCTTGGCATAACTTTACCCAATTATTCTCTATGTATTTCTTCACTTCCATCATTTCATTTTCTTTTCCTCCCCTTCTTCCTCCCTTCATTGCGCAAGATAAACTTTCTAGGGAGACATACTCTTGTAATTTCTTTAACCACTCTTCCAAGTCCAGAATTTCATTTCTTTTCCAGTATTTCGCATATGTTATTCTGGCTGCTGTCACCACATATAATATCTTATTTTTATGTTTATGATATTCTTTATCCACTTGGTGCAGCATATTCAAGAGAAAGATTTCTGGTGTTAATGGTATTTTATATGCAAGATCTCCATAATTGTTTTATGAATCTTTTTCCAATATCTCTTTGCTTTTTCACACTGCCACCACATATGGTAGAAGGTACTATTTTCACTGTCACATTTCCAACATTTCTTCTCCTTGGTTTTGTACATCTTGTTTAGTTTCTCAGGATCCAGATACCACCTATACAACATTTTAAGATGGTTTTCCTTTAAATTCTGTGCCAGGGTGAATTTCTGAGTGTTCTCCCAGCTTCTTCCAGTGTTCTAACTTAATCTCATGACCAATATTTCAAGCCCAAACTATCATCGTGTCTTTTGTAATCACTGTTTCAAGCTCCCGATCTAATATAAACTTGTATAATTGTGACGCTATATGATCTTTTTTCTCAAATATTATTTTTTCAAACTCATTTAATTGAATGTTTGTTTCCAATCCTTCTAGTTTTTGGTCCATTTTCAATCTTTCTTTGAGCTGGATATACAAAAACCACTGGCGGTTCCATCCTTCACTTATTAGTTCTTCTCTTGTCTTTATATGCTGAGTTTCTTTTCCAACATTTATCACTAAATCTCTGTAGATTATCCATCTGTCTGTTGGTCCTTTCCATTTACCATATAGGGCTTCATGAGGTGAGACCCACAATGGTATTCTAGAGTATAGTTTTCTTTTTCATATTTTCCAAATCTCTAATAGAGGTCTTCTAATGTAATGATTTGAAAATTCTTTATCTACTTTTGCCTTATTATGCCACAAATATCCATGCCAGCTGAACCAAAGATCTGCACCTTCTAAGTTTAACATTCTGTCGCATTTTAGTGTAATCCAGTCTTTTATCCACGTCATTCCATTCACGTAGTAGTAAAGTTTCAGGTCTGGTACACCGCAACCTCCTTTTTCTTTTCTATCGGTCAATGTTCTCCACTTTATCCTAGGTTTTTTTCCACTCCAAATGAAATCTGTTAGCTCTTTTTTCCACTCCTGAAAGCATTTGGCATTAATGATTATTGGTAGATTCTGGAATAAGTAGTTTATCTTTGGTAATATCATCATTTTAATTGTAACCATTCGTCCCAGTAAAGATAAGTTCTGCTTTGTCCATCTCTGTAAATTTCTTTTGATCTCCTTCCACTTTATCCCATAATTATTTTCATATAATCTGTTGTTCTGTCTAGTTATGGTTATTCCCAAATAACTGATCTTCTTTTCCTCTTTAAATCTTGTCATCCAAATCAGTTCTTCTATTTCTTCCTTTCTCATGTTCTTAGTCAAGATCTTTGTTTTCTCCTTGTTTATTTTGAAAACTGCCACTACTCCAAAATCATTGCATATTTCTATCATTTTCTTTATACTTGTTTTAGGTTCTTCAAGGAACACCACCAGATCATCCGCGTAGGCTTTCACCTTGTATTCTTCTCCTTTTATTTTAGTTCCTTTTATTGTATCTTCTGTTCTTATCTTTCTTAGGAGCATTTCTAATGTTGTTATAAAAAGTAGAGGTGATAGTGGGCATCCTTGACGAGTTCCTTTTTTAATTTCAATTGGTGCTGTTTTCTCTCAGTTTATTACTAGTTGTGCCTTGCTATCTTTGTATATTTGTTTTATCCAGCTTACAAATTTATTTCCACAGCCCATTCTGTCCAATAATTCTGTCATGAATTCTTGATTCAAATTGTCAAATGCCTTCTCAGCATCCACAAAAACCAACACTCCTTCCTTCTCATTATGTCTCTCATAATATTCTAACATATTAATTACTGTATGAACATTATCTCTAATATATCTTCTCGGGAGGAAGCCACTTTGATCTTCGTGAATTGTTTCTTGTAAAATCCTCTTCATTCTTTCAGCTATTATACTTGTAAATATTTTATCTTCTATGTTTAATAATGAAATAAGTCTGTAATTTTTTGGTTCTGCTGGGGTTTTGCCTTCTTTTAATATCAAAGTTATGTTCACTTCGTTCCATGATTCTGGTTTGCCATTTATCGTAATTTCATTAAACATTTTCTTCATCGACAGGGAGAGTTCTTCCTGCAACTCTTTGTAATATGGCGCCGAGAAGCCATCTGGTCCTGGTGATTTACCTATCTTCACTTTTTTATTGCTTCTGTGACTTCCATTATTGTTATGTTAGCGTTCAAATTCTTTTTTTTTTTTAATCTTCTGTCAGCACTGGGATATCTTGTTTTTGTATTTATCTATTTTTTCCTTCAGTTTCTTATTACTGTCTTTACTGTATAGATCCTTGTAATATTTTCGAAAAACTTCCAAGATTGTCTTTTGGTCTGTAAATACCAAATTTTATTTCTTCACTTGTAATATTAAATTTCTCTCCCTTCTTTTCCTCAGTCTATATGCTAACCATCTTCCCAGCTTATCCGCACTCTCAAAATGTTTTAATTGCAATATTCTTAATTTCTTTTCCATTTCGACCGTATTCTCCTCCCGAATCTCTTCTTGTAATCTTTTGATCTCCCTTCTCACTTTTTTATTTACAGGGTCCTTTCTTAAATCTTCTTCTTTCCTTTTGATTTCTATTTCCAATTTTGTTATCTTCTCCATCCTCTTTTTCCTCCATTCCGTATTCCACTTTATTAACAGCCCCCTCATGACCACTTTCCCAGCATCCCATATAGTCTTGGCTGCCATTCCCTCCATTACATTTTCTTTAAAATAGTTTCTTAATTCTTGTTTTGCTTTTTTCAGATATTCTTCATTCCTTAACAATAAGTCATTTATCCTCCATGTAGAATAATTACTTTGCTTCTTTGTACTTATTTTAACTTGAATTGGATTATGATCCGAGAATATTCTGGGGAGAATCTCTATATCCTTCACTATTTTGTGCAATGATTTCGATGTCTATCCTGGACATCATTTGGTGACTGTCAGAATAGAATGTGAAGCCTCTTTCATCTCCTTTTTTCTGTCTCCATATATCTATTAATGACAGGTCTTCCATTATTCTAAAGAAAGATCTTGGGAGTTTTCCTTGTTTCATTTTTTTATTTTTGTTTGTAGTTCTGTCTTTCTCTGGTACCAAAACCCCATTCATATCCCCCATTATCAAGATTTGTTCCTGCTTCTTCTCTTTTACATATTTCTGCAATTCTTCAGCTATCTTCTCATAAAATTTGCTTTTATTGTCCAACGGGGAATATATACCAAGCAATATTAGTGATGTATTTGGGAGCTGAGCTTGCACTCCTATATAATGTCCATCTTTGTTACTTGTTTATTTTCAAATGTTTGTGACTGACTGTACCCTGTAAGCATCCAAAGTATCCTGTAAGCACCATTCAGTGAAGGACTTAGTTGCTTCCAACCCATCTGCCTGTCTGAACTGACCCAACACATTTTGAAGCCAGTCCAAAGCAACACATTTCCCCTGCTTGCTCCAGCAATGTGCCTGGGGTTCTGATCCAGATGCTGTACAAGAGTTATCTCAGATGTCTTTTTCTCCAAATTGATTTTCTTCAGCTTGGTTTGGTGGCAGCAACAACTGGGAAGAGCCTCTGAGGTCTGCAGGAAAAAGTTATTATTTAAATTTGTCAATAAGTTAGCTACATTGAATTCGTCAATAAGGTCTATCACTCTGTCTCTTGTCAACACTGTTTGTCTTTAAATCACCAAGCTGATTATTGAAAAGCAGAGGAAAGAGAGACAAATTACTTTCCCTCAGAAATTGCCATTTTGATTAAGGTGTCCTTTCTGTCAATGGAAACAAAACAATACCACCCCAGCATTTTCTGCTTTCACTCTCGAGCCACACGCTTAGTCACCAAGAAAGAAACGGAAATTTCTAATCCACCCCCAGCTGATCAACATTTTGCTTTATGCTGATAGTTAATGACAAGCCTGGTGATCCCATTTAAGGGAGCCTTTTTAAGATAACACCTGACATTCATATTCATATCTCCTCTAATCTCTCTCCTGCAGTATTTTTAAATGTTTATATCTGAGAAACAATGGATGCATGTGTGTTCTTTCAAGTCACCTGTCAACTTATGGTGACCCTGTGAATTTCATCAGGTTTTCTTAGGCAAGGAATATTCAAAGGTAGTTTTGCCAGTTCCTTCTTCTGAAATATAGCCTATAACACCTGTTATTCATTGGTGGTCTTCCATCCAAGTACTAACCAGGGCTGACCCTGCTTAGCTTCCTTTAGAGTATTTATGTGCTCATAAAAATGTTATTGAACCCTATCAATTTGCTGACTGTTGGATCAACATAGCAGAGGAAGGCATACCAGCCAGGGTGACCCTTTCATTAGGCAGAGTGGCTATCATGAAAAAGCAGCAAATTGTTAGTTATATATTTATTTTATTAGCAGAGATGGAAAGAAGATTTGTCCAAAGGTAAGCAGCAACTGATTCCTCTTCCCACAGGCTGAGGCACATAGTATACGTGCTCAAAGTTCAGGATATATTTATGGCATCAACATTAATTTGGATCATTGCACTGAATCCTGTGGTTTTCACCTCTCAGAGCTAGCTGTGCTTGGAGGGAAGAAGCTTTCTAACAGTAGATTCCCCTGCCTCCCAAACAACACCTGTTTAAATCTCTGAAGAGAATCTGTGTACCTATATTTATATGTGCAATGAATTCCTCCCATCACATGAATAAATCGATATGTTTAAAAATGTACATACATCCAAATGAAGGAGGACTGGTTGCTCATCTGTAACTGTCATTCTTTCTCATGGTCATTTGTGAACTCACACACCCTGCCCTCCTGCTCTCCTCATTGTCCTGCCTTGCTTCATTATAAGTCCTATACATAGTAGACTGGAACTGAGGACACTGGGTGAGAAGACACCAGTACTGGATGCAACAGGAAGGAGGCAAAAAAGCATAAGCTAGCTTTAGAAGTTTCTGAACATGTAGTTGCACAGGCATAGAATAGCCCAAATGTGTGAGTTCACAGATGACAACACAAACAATCACAGTTTCATGCAAACAACCTGTCCTTCCCCTTCCCAACAGCAACACTTGTTTGTATTTCTGAAGAGAACATGTGTGCCTATACTTATATGTGCAGTACATTTCCCCTCAACTGAATAAACCTATGTGTTTATAAATAAGTACGTATAGGCTTTTAAAAGTTTCTGTTCTCCATAAATCCCAGCCTTTTTAGCTTCCAGTAGTGCATAATACTACTTGTTATTCAGTTTATTCCTTTTTTTTTATTCAACCCATTAGATTTGTTTTTTAAAAAAGTTATAAATAACAACCTATGAGTCAGTTCCATTTTAAATTGACAACAATGCACCAGGCTGTTATTCTTGACCTTTCCGTTAACGGCACATTTACTGCTAATCTTTCATTAGTTTCCGTAATTTGGAGGAGACCTCTGTCTTTTGCATAATGAAACATTTTGTAACAACAGCAGCAGCAGCCTGATTCTGAAGTAGCAAGGATTTAGAAGTTCATGAAGGTATTCAATCTGAGTTTTGAAGGCAAGACCAATACATACAATAAGTCTTTCATCAGCAATGGCTGGTAGCTGTAGTGTCAGGAGGATGGTACTTCCATCCCACGTTTTGCTTAGCTTTGAAGGTAGCGTCCCAGGTGCTGAAAAGTTTAAAGGTTAGGGTTGAGCACCTCAGAGAACTCATTTAAAGCCTGGATTAAAACTTGGAAAAGATTCACCAACCACACTGACATGGAAGCAGCCTACCATCACTGCCCTCCATTGTATCCCTCTGTGAATGAACAACATCAACATTTCAGTGATGAACCACACTTGGTTTCCTCACTGGATGGGAAATGTTCAAATGTTCAGCTGAAAGAAACTTTGCCATCCATGTAAATGTTTTTTCAGGCTCTGTTCTGGAGAGTGGATATTGCTCCAGGGTTTTTTGACACAAAACCACATCAATTTATGATTACAAATAGAGTGCAACAAGCACGTAGTACATTCTTTTATTTTCTCTTGAGGCATGGTGAACAAAATAAGTGAGAAGCCTGGAACACAGGCTTCTGCCAATACCTGCTATTATCTTTTCCTATACCAGGCCCAGTGGTTTCCAAAGAAGCAACCCAGAGTTACTCCAATTTCTGCATACTGTTGGAAAGAGATTGCTGTGACATTTGCCCCAATTAAAATACTTTTGATGAGCATGTGAGGAAAACACCTGGCGAATGACTTGGCAAGTCATGATGTAATCCCCAAGGGACAGTAAGGTTGAGTCATGGTAATATGAAATCCTGGCAAGGGGTTGCATCAGCCATGGTCCCTAGCTGATGAGCTATCAGCTAGTGTGTATTTAAGAGGTGAGCTCAGACAGGTCTTTTTCTCGGTCTTTCTTACTGTTGCTGACACCGGAACTCTGTCCAAGCAAACCTCTGCCTGATGTGATGATGATGGGATGCTGAACCTTTGACTGAGGATCTGCAAATCCTGCCTGTATAGATGTATATATTGGAACTTGAAGAATAAAAGCCTCCAGGTATTTTTGGATGACAACGCTGTGTGCTAGTGTTACTAACCAGTGGGTAGTTTGGAGTTAGAGCTAAAGCTGTATGTTCACACTCTGCTGCTGCTCACACTTGTGGCTGTATTTTGTTACTTTGCTGTGTGTTTATTGCTTGCCTCTGAGCCACGTTTTTATTCAGAGCGCAGCGGTTCCAGGGAGGATTTTGTGCTAGATGCTTAAATCCATGCCCTGTCAGGCATACTACATATAGTGCAAGTATAATAGTCCACGTCTCTGACTTTACAGAGGCAGGCCTTTCTTTGAGGACATCATCTGTTTGAGGAGCTGGCCAGTCTAAGTCTGGTTTAAGGACAAGAACCCATAGGAAGAGAACTTTGAGGTTACTCATCAATGGTTGCTCAGCACACTGAGCAAGAACAGTGGTTACCTAGTCACAGTCTTTCTCATTGTATCAGAATATTGTGTTTTTATTTAAATTAAGGTAATTATTCTTAAATGTGAAACTATACCTACATCTTTAGAAATTTTATGCAAATCCATATGTGCTTTTGCACTCTTCCTTTTTGGTAATATTTAAATGCAGAGCTGTGTAGTCAGAGTCATGAAGTCAGAAGCAAGTTTGGGTGGAGTCGGAGTCAGTAGAAATGTACCACCGCTGACTCTGGCTTCAAAACAAAAATATTATTATATTAAATGCCTGGTTTGTTGCATAGTAACCTTTGTAGGAATTTGAGTAAGTTTTCATGTTCAGAAATTTTAAATAAATTATGTTCTATCAATCTAAGTGGCCTGATTATTCACATGGTGTTAATGAACTACCATTTTACTGCAGTAAATTTTTTATTACTAATTAATATACATTTACCATTTATAAAGGAGTTAAAGTCAGAGTTGGACAGTAGCAAAAATAGAGAGTTGAAGGTATGGTGTACCAATCCCACTATCCTGTTTAAATGCCCACCCCAAGCTCAGCCAAATGATGCATTACCTTATTATTTTTTTCCGGCCTGGGAAATGAAATGATATATAGATAGAAATGCTGGTCCCCAAAGCATCACAAAACCCAGCTACTTTATTTTCCCACAGCTGTACTACTGAAGCAAGGAAAAACAGGTAACGCTCCAGGTGTGCAACTTGAATTCATCTTTATTTCTGCTTATCCATAACAGTAGCCCAAGCACCTAATAAATCGCTCCTTCCCATCTGGAGAATATGACAGATTTTCCTATGCCTGATCCACAAAGGCAAGTCATGCACCAGGTGCATCTTCACACCTTTCAGTGATTCTTACATTCTCTTAGAGTGGTGTAAATACAAGATAACATTGTGCATGTCTAGCAGTCCGGATGCTTATTGGTTTCAAGTTGTTTTGTGTCACTCTTAGTGCTGTTGGCCTGCCATGGGTAGCAAGTAAAAGTAAACGGCTGTTGCTTTCCACCCATGATCAAATGCTGATGTCTTTCTCCCCTTCTAAGTTGAATCATCTGAATTGTTTTACCCCTCTGTCCCCCTCACCAGTTAGCAGCAGCTCCTCCTGAGACTTGACAGCTGCCCGAGGCAGGAGAGGATGCGGAACTGTGTGAGCAGAGTATTATGCTCCACCTGTTTAATGTGGGATCTCTGCCTATGTTGAAACAAGGGGAAATGGCCAGAAAAAGCCACATCTACTTTGTTTCCTCCTCTTCTGGTGGATTTAAATATAAAGAATCATAATCTTGTGTGTTCATGAACTGAAAGCAATAAAACTGTAGCAAAAATGTGGAGAAGAAGAATGTCCATGTGTTCAGGGTTCAAGCTAGCCACATCCTATTCTAGGATATTCTATTTCATCCCAACTTTTTCTTTTGGAATTCAAAATTCCATGGCTATTGAATATGCTCAATGCTCATTATGTGTGTGAGATGAGCAAAGTTTACGGCCCTCTTCTTAAATATTGCTCCTCAGACCTTTGGATTTCCCAAGCATATTAAGACTGCCTTCTCATCATTCAGTTTCAGGTCCATTTCTGTCAGCATTCACCACCCCTTAAATTCAGTGTTTGAGAGACTGATAATTTTTAAAACTCTGCTCATAGAAGTTAATTCTGTTGACTTGCTGTGCTTGGTCAGGCTGTGTCCTTCATGAATCCTTGAAATTTCCTGGTGAAATATTTGACAATAATCTGAAGCAGCAGTGCTCTTTGTTCCATGTATTAGTGCAAGATACACCCCTAAAGAACTGCCTAGCGCTTCTTAACAGTACTATTGTTTATCTTTTAGAGCTTGGTCCACGGCCTTGCCTTGCTCACAGGAACAATGGCAGGCATCCAGGCTGCCTGAAATACCATTGGCAAATATTAACTTTCTCTCACAAGCTCTGTGACTAAAGTCTTCACTCACATCTGAAAGTGAATGGTTTATATACATTTTCCAGGACTCTAGAGGGGCACCACTATGTTCAGTTTGCAGCATCCTGAAGCCAGCTTCAAAAGCACTCCAGCTGTGGCAATGAAGGTTTGAGGCAAGAGAGAAAGAGAGAAAGAGAGAGAGAACACTAGGAAAACATGCTTTCTACCCTTGACAAAAATGTCTAACTACAAGCTAGTTGAGAAAACTGATTCTGCCATGATGTACCTGAAAGTAGCCATGGTATGTCACAAAAAGAACCTGGTCATGTTTACCCAGAGGATGAACAAGGAAGAACCCACACCAGATAAATTGCTCCCTTACTGTAATGGTGGACTCACTCATGATCCACTCAGCAACCTGTTTTTATAACGCTATTTCTGACTCTTATTTTCTTGTATTATCCAAACCAACTGTATCATTTAAAAAAAAATCCCATTGTTCTATGAAGATTTAGCATGTACTGATCTCATGGTATTATAACTTTTGTGGGAGTAGCTTCAAGCTGCACAACTGGTTTGGCAATATTGACAACAGAGGTCTTTCATTGTGAATGGCTGTGTTAAGCAGAAGGAAACATTTATAGAATCGATGGGAAGAGTGTCGTTGGAGAAATAAGTGAAAATCTCTACTCAGCCACTAAGTTCACTAAAGAAATCTTGCTGTAGTCACTATTAGTCAACCTCAGTAGCCTTACAAGGTTGTTGTGTGAATAAAATGGAGGAAGGGGAATCCACATATGCCATCATGAGCTCCTTGGAGAAAGGGTGGATTAAAAGTGTTACACATGAATTTAATTTAATTGAATGTACAAGAACAGCTTGATATGTCATCCTTCCAGAGTAAAGTGTGAGCCTATTAAAATATTCTCCTCTAAATAGCTTGTTGGAGGCACAAGCATCCTGTTCTGTATTACTGTTTTATTATTCTATTAATCCAAGTTTTTGGAGGTAATTGACTCCGAACGTTTATGTGTACACATCTGTTTTACCCACACACAAACACACTAGTTCAAAGGACTGCCAGTCTCCCCAATTTCCTGTGCAATACGTGTATCTAGCTTCATATCTATGAACGCACTGCCCAGAGAGTCTAGAATTTATAGTCGTTTTTTAAAAAATCTTTTCCAAGTCCTGGCCATTTCATTCCCACTTCCCACCCAACTAATCAGAATATGTTCCAGGCCTCAGGTGGGCAGATTCCTCTCCCTTTCTACCAAAACCTCCTTCACATGTTTGCTTGGCCCTGTAAACTCTGACCTTGGTGCTGCAATCTTCTCCTTTGCAAACCACGGAGTCAGATGCACCATGAATTTGGGCTGATTATAAATGATGAAGATTTTTAGGATGGATTACTTTAAAAGGTATGTTTTATCCTTTGTGATGCCTCATGGCCAACGAATAATGAACGTCTTACATTAGCTTGCCCTTTGAATAATGAGATTCCTTCTGTGTATTTTACGCTCTGCACACAATGTAATGTGAATGTTGAGCAAGGAGGATGATTCAGCTCTGAAACAGCTAGGCCTGACTGCGTGACGCTTCCCACTCTCTGCTCTTCTCAGGTACCAGGCAAACTCCCTTTTGAAAATATTGTTCCATTGTTCCATTCTTAAATTTAATTCTTCCCGTATCCTTCATGATTATCCCTCTTCTTTCCAGATTAAGAGTCTTTTAATTGCTCAAACAAAAGAGCAATGTTTATTCAAATCAAAGGCAATGCTAATCTTTTATGATAACCTATTTATTGAACAACCTGTCAGAATTCTTTTTTAAAATAGCCAGGGTTTCTCAGAATGTCACAAAACCTTATGGCAAGGATAGGAAATCTTTGGCCCTCCACATGTTCTGGCCTGCAACTTCCATTGCCCCACCCAGCATGGCTAGGCATAAGGGATGCTGGGAGGCGTAATCCAAACAATTCTCAGGGCCAGAGATTCTCCACTTCTGTTTTCTGGTTTACCTTCCAAAGGATGGATCACTGGAAAATTTCACTTACCATTGCCATATCTGAGAAGCAATGGTGAAGCATCTTCTTAGAAGCTTGTACCTTGCTAAAGCAATCACTTCCCAGTAGCTAGTCACATATTTCTATATATGATTTTGAAAGCTGGACAGTAGAAGAGCCCATGAGAACAAGCTGTAAGCCATATAAGCCTTGTCTAGTGCCTGAATCGGCATGTGAATCACACCAACCCTCCCACTGATGTTCAGCTGCTTTGGTTTGCAAGGTCAGTGTTAAGGGATTCTGTGCATTGCACTCCAACAGTATCTGGAGGACCTCATAGTTCCCCCTATGGGCTAAATGTATGTTACAGTAACACACATGCAAGTATATGTGTAGGTATAGGTGTGATGATTAACACTACAGCATGTGGAAGGGAATGTTTTAATCTTTTCTTCCCTGGACATAATACTACCACCCTACTTTTAGCAGCAACTAGCAGCAGGAGAAACATCTCCACTACTTAAACCTCCCATTACACTATACTACAGTGCTGATCACCGTGGCTGTCCCTGCACAGTGTTCAAATTGTTTTAAACCTCAAGGGGTATATCTAATGGAATCATTAACACAAAATGCAGATAGAACCTCACTGTGTTTCCCCATTGCCTTCATTTTAAAGCATAGAGGTTGTATCCCTTTTACAACTACACAACAGGCAACTATAAAGCAATCAACCTCTCCCTGTCTCTGTCCCTGTCCACAGTGTTCTGGGGAAAGTCTGTCCAGCTGATTTCTATCACAGACATTGGACTATTAGAGCTATTTGTTCAGGGCTAGACTATGGTGTCAGTCTGCACAAAGAATTGTAGCCAAAGAATCTCAGCATCATCTGATTTATAAAATCTGTTGTCTTTATATAAAGAAATTCAGGATACAAGTGAATAAGAATCAGTTTACTTCTATCTCTCTTTTTTAAAATCTAGAGCATATAATCAAGCAAGATTTGTCTTTTTTTCTTTGGGGGGGGAATGTGGCTTGCAGCCTGCATGTGGTCTCTAAGAACATCCCCACAACTATGGTCACTCTTGTTTGCCTAGATTTTGCCTAGATTCTAAGTACTGTATGTCACCTGATGTCCAGGCGGACCTTCATAGGTACTAGATTCCAGGATTTAATATTTTTTTTAAAAAAAAATCGCTAGTTGCAACTTATAGTTGCTAAGACTTGGAGCAAAATGTGAAGTCACCCTTCTCTGCAACTGTTCTTCCCAAAAGATGTGTGCTCCTGCCTTTCAGGCACACAGGAAGGAAAAGAGAGTGATGCCTCTCCCTAAACTGCAAACCCCAGGATTCCATAGGATGTTGAAAGCGGACTAATAGCACTGTAACAGTATAGTGCAGAAACAGCCATCTTAAATTTCATTACTAAGTAGAGCCTTGAACTTCCATGTTCCAAGTCCAGCACTTTAAACATTACTCTCTACTGATTCACCAGGTCAGTTGTAACAAGGGGGAAAAATAGTATGACAGATGAAACATAGTGGAAAAAAATGCAACATTTAATGAGCTGAATATACATAATTAGAATGCAAATTTCTCTAATTATAATTTTAATTATACACATTTAGCTCATTAATTGTTCTAATTTGCATAATTAGAATAATTTGGATTGCTTTGTGAATATAATATGCAAAGTAGATGCCTAGATTTGAGGAGGTGGCAAATGCAACCCTACCCACGGACCTTTTGATGAACCCATGCACAAAAAAAATTGTCTCTTGTGGCAACTTGTACCCGCAGAAGCCTTAGTGATAGGGGCATGATTTGCCAATTGAAATATAATTTTTTCCAGTCTGTTTCAAATTGAAGATCACAGGTTTAGGTGCACATTATTTCTGCATAGGTGCATGTTGTGGTTCTGCAAGGGGAGTGGACATAATTGTTATGGCCATACGGGGAATGAGACTTTAGACAGCTCTATTCTGCAGGATTGAAGGAGAAAGAGAACATTTGGTAGCCATAAGAACAGTGCTGTTGGTGACTTTGAACTAGAGAGAAGAGCAGAGGACCAGAGGTAAATGCTGCAGCTAGAAAGGCTTTAGAGCTTTCTGGGAGTGAGCCACTCATTGCAGTGATTTGCAGAGAAAAATCCCCAGGGAGGGAATAATCTGAGGCACAGCAGGTACTCTAATGCCCGTCACTTAGACAAGGTGTTGCCCATCCTAATTTAGAATAATCATCTTCAGTGAGAAAAGTTCTCATTGGAAAAACATAGGCAACTCAAAAACAGAACATGCAGATGAATAGGATTAAGTATGAATGAGATATTTCCATGGCAGGACATTGCCTGAGAAAAGTACAGTATACGGAATGCATGTGAACACATTTTGACTAGTGCAAGAAACATTGTGGAGTTGAAAACACTTATTGAATATTATGTTAGTGCAACAAAGTTTACAGAGTAGTAATGTTTATCATCTTTTTTTATTTCTCTCTCCTTCTTTTGTACAATAATACAAAGATGTGTGTTGACTAACTTATGTTCAAATGATTCCACCTCAGCAGGTAGTCTAGGACTTGACCAAAGAATGTTTATCTTCCTTCACAACAGGGAACATTTTCCTTCATACTTGGAAAGCTTGCTCCTCTGTCTTTGAAAAGTCCCAGTCTCAGCCAGTGGGAAGGACAAAGAAACAGTTTGGTCTCAGTTTTATATTTTGAATTTGGGAACAGAAAAGCAGAGGCATACAAACATCCAGTTGAAATTTGGTTTCACATTTGGAACTATGGACCTTGCTCTCTGAACACAAGGATCCTGGAGTTAGGTAGCATTTAGCCATCCTGGCCAGTAATTGGCCATGGTGGGATACAGAATACTGGACAGGGTAGACTTCTGGTTCAGACTTCATTTATTTCATCAACATTTGTCCTTCCTTTTATTCTTCTCAACATGATTTCCATTTTCTGAATCAAAGTCTTCTTGGTTCCAATTGATTCTTTGATACTACTCATTAACTGTGCTGGTATTCTTATGGCCTTGCTTGTACTTTTCCAAACCTATGGGATGCATTCTACTTGAGCTTCTGATATTCTGGTTTTGAGATTTGGCTGTCTTCTTTTTAAGAATTTTGCCATTTATGAAAAAAAAAAGTCTGATAATCTGATGTAGGATCAGAAGTTGTGCTACTTTCTTGTAGAACTGTCTGCCATCATTCTGCTCTGCTTGTGTGTTTAGCTACATATATCGTATGTATGTATATCAATTATATCTTTAGCATCTAAGAAGGCAGAAGTGAAACATTTTGCCCATGTTATATTTTTTAGTTCTGTTTGAAAATAATTTCCACACAAAAACAAACACACATATGTACATACAGTATATGCAGTTCCAACCCTCAGTCAGGCAAAAGAGATTAAGTCTTTGGTGCCGGTGCTTCCTATTGTCACTTTTTGGATAAGGAGCAAACAAATAATACACTCAGAGGGCTTTTATAAAACTACACACTACGTTGAAGGTTTCCACACTTTAAATTATCAGGATTGATTCAATACTATGTATATATATATTTTTTTACAAAATTGAGATTTCTAATTTAAAGGCACATGATGAATACTTAATGGTTGTTTTTCAGGCATGTTGCTCTTAATATTACTAGAAGATGACATTTTTTATATCAGATTTTGTGGCTTTTAAACCTCATAGCTGCTTAAAGAAATGCCAATAGAAAGAGGTTTGGCAATTTTAGCCATGTTTATTCCAGAAATATCACTTGAAAGAAAGAAATGTCACTCAGTGAATGTGAAAATTTGTTTTTCAGATGTCAGCTCATGAGTTCGGGCTCAGTTTTGTATACGCTTATCTAACAGCAATACCCACAGAATACAGTGGACCTCACTTGTAAATAAACAAGCTTAAGTCTTACAAAACAATATTTAAAAAATTGATCTAATTGTTTAGAGTGGAACCAGAGGTTTTTACACATTGCCATTCTTTTTTTACTACAATTTAGCATCTGCTTCTTTGTTTTGAGGGTTAACATCTGTAGTATATAGAGGCATAGGTGAGAGTAGCCACGGCCTCAGCCCCCCCACCACAACAGTCTCCACCAGTACAACCCCGGCCACCAGCACAACAGCGGAAACCATCGAGTAGTGCAGTTCCCTGCCTAACCAGGAGGCGATGCTGGGGCAGCCCTGGAACAATTGGGTCAATACTGCTAAATTTCAAGGGAACAGCAGAGCTGCCTCAGAAGAATGTTTCAAGGAATTTGGGAAAAACCAAGAAGCAATGCAGCTCTTTACAGATGCAAGCAAGGGAGGGAAATGACTGCAGAGGTAGAAGCAGAAGCGTCCATAACTGTCTGCTGCAACGTGTGTGCAATGTTTGTGTTTTTGCCAGAAAACATCTTCAACTACACCTGCAGCAAGTGCAGTATGGCAGCTTTCTTGAAAGAGAAGGACAGTGCACCACAGTTACGTTTTGTGTCTCTTTAGTGCATCAGACACCATGAGGACTTCCTTGACAGAACATAGGGAGAACTGATCATATAAAACCAACAGAAAAAACTGCCAAGGAAAATGAAGAGACCTATAACAGGAAGGAAACACCCTGGAGGAAAGTCAGGAAGAGACTGTACAGAAGGGATTTAGAACCTCTCCAACTAATCAATTGCTTTGTGTATCCTCAGGAGGATAGCAGCGAAGATGCTCAAACAGGTAACCAGCAATAAAGGATATCACATGCCAGGGAATGAGTCAAGGTAACCACCAACTGCAACCACAAGAAAAGAAAGGTGCTGGTTGTTGAGAACTGATTGCTCAGGGTACAGTGACACCTATGTGCCAACCTCACAAGATGAATTGGGAAGTGTGTTGTCTTCCTGGTGCATGCATCTCAGATTTCACTGACAAAACTCATAAAGAACACAAACCAATACCCCTTTCTCCTTACTCATGTGGGTACCAATGACATGGCCAAGAACCCCTTTGAACAGATCACCTCTGATTATGAAGCCTTGTACAGGAAGCTGAAGGGTGTTGAGGCACAGGTTGTATTGTTGTCAGTTCTGCCAGTGAAGGATAGAGGACTAAACAGTGACAGGAAGATACTAAAAGTGAATGACAGACTAACAGATGGTGTAGACGAGAGATGGTTGGCTTCTAGGACCACAGTCTTCACTTCTTAGACAGAGGACTACTGGCTACAGATGGGCTGTACCACATGAAGACTGGGAAGAATGTCTTTGGTAGTAGCATGTCAAATGTAATCAAGAGAGCTTTAAACTTAATTTTGCGGGGGTTAGAGATTGTTGCTCAAACACCAGCCTAAAGGCAAGCTCTAAACCCAAGGATGTGAATGCTAGAGTAGCTGAAAGAGAGAATGGGTCCACAGAAACACTGACAGTGAATTAATATGTGAAAACAAGCAAAGCTTTAAATGTCTACACACCAATGCAAAGATATTGGGAAACAAACAAGATGAGCTTGATGTCCTAGTGCAAGGAGATGAATATGACTATATAAGGTTAATGGAGACTTTATGGAATGGCCCAGTTTTTATGGAATTTCATGAGTGATGCTCAGTTTGTACAATGGCAGAGGTTTGAGGGGGAAAGGTTAAATTTAAAATATTAATGGACAAAGAAATGATGTTTGGGTTGTTTCATTTGTAGATGTTATCCAGTTCCTTGATGTTTGATGTTATTTTAATCTAAAGGAAGTTGTTATAAAATAAGATTTGGGGATATATGAAATTTAAGAAATTGTTTAAAATTATATTAAGGTTGATTTATGTGTAGTCTGGAAGGTGAGACAGTGACAAGGGATATTAACATGAGAGAGGGCTGTTTTTTTGGAAATAGCTATGGAAAATTCAAAGGAAAAAATTATAGCAAGATGAAGTTTTGTTTTTTGAGAGGCACAGCTGGAAAAGAGTTAGGCCCTTTTCACACAGCATTGCCATGCAAAAGGGCCCCTCAAGCATTGCGCGAATGTGAGGAGTGGTCTACACAATGCACTCACATTCGCGCAATGCTCCAGGGCCTGGCAGGCGCTGCTCGCACACTTTTTCATTTTCAACTCTGAGCCAAAAATGGTGTGTGATTGCACATTGCTCCTGGGCCCCGCATGCACTTACCTGGCATGCAGAGCTCTGGAGCCACACCGGTTGTGCTTCCTGCCGCAGCGCAGCCTGGGAAACTCCCAGCCTGCACTGCGGAAGGAATAGGCAGGGCTCTCACGTGACCAGGAAGCAGCTGTGGAGCGGAAGCAATGGGGACGCGAGAACCACTTGCTGGAGGCTGCTCGCGTGATCCCCGCTCCCCAGCTCCGAGAAAAGGTGAGTTGCAGAAAGGGCCTTAGAGAGAAGAAGAAAGGATAAGAAAGAATAAGTAAAATTGTTTTAATGAAGATGAAAGGATTAAATATTTGATATTTTACATAATGATAAATTGTTGATAAATTAGAATGAGAGAGGCTAGTTTGTTTAGCTTAACTTAGGGGGAAAGTAATAGCATTTGTTAAAGAGTACTAACCCTTTATTGAGTTTCTATAGAAAATTTATAGAAGGTTTTGTTAATTTGGATTTAGATATTAGTAGGTATATGTTATAGAAAGGAGGATAGGAATTATGGTAATAAATGATAGAGGTTTGGATTGATTATATACGAATAATTGTTAGAAAGAAGACTGGAATAATTTTTCCCTGTGCTTTCTTTTCTTTTTTTCTTATCTATATCTTTTTTTATTTTTATCTATGTTTTGTTTTCTTTATTTGTTGTTTTTTCCTCTTCTTTTACGTTTTTTGCTTTGTTTAAAGTTTTATTGTGCATGAAAGAAAAATGTAAAAAAATGAAAAATGATTTAGATGATGGAGTGAGGGGAATTGTTATCAAGTTTGCAGATGATACAAAACTGGAAGGGGTGACTAACACATTGGAACACAGGAATAGAATTCAAAAGGACATAGATAAATCAGAAAATTGAGCAGAAATTAACCAAATGAAATTTAGTAGAGAGAAATGCAAAATTCTGCTCTCTGGCCACAAAAACTACGTGCACAGGTATAGCATTGGGGATACATGGTTCAGCAGTACTACATACAAAAAGAGCCTTGGGATTATTGTTGATCATAAGTTGAACATTAGCCAGCAGTGTGATGCTGCAATAAAAAAAAGGGTGAATGCTATTTTAGCCAGCATTAATAGAAGCATAGCTTTTCAGTTAAGGGAAGTAATAGTCCCACTATATGCTGTGAAAGTCAGGCCTCATCTGGAATACTGCACTCAGTTCTGGGCACCAGAAGGATATAGACAAGTTGGAGAAGATTCAAAGAAGGGCAATGAGAATGAGAAGAGATATGGAGAGCAAAACATATGAGGAAAGGCTGAAGGAGCTGGGCATGTTTCAGCTTGATGAAGAGAAGACTGGGGGGGTGACATAATTGCTTCTTTAAATACCTGAAGAGCTATCTCAGAGTGGAGGTGGCAGGCCTGTTCTCTGCTGTCCCAAAGAGTAGGACCAGGTCTAATAGTTTGAAGTTAAAGGAGAGTAGATTTTGATTGAAAATTAGAAGAAACTTCTTGAAAATAAGAGCAGTTCAGCAAAGGCATCAAATGCCTAGAGAGGTGATGAGGTCTCCTTCTCTTAAAAAGGGGCTGGACAGCTGCCTGCTGGAGATGCTTTAGCTGGATATGATGGCCCATGAGGCCCATTTCAGCTCTATGATTCTATGATTTTAGATTTAAAATGCATTTTTTTGAATGTTAATGTTATATTTTAAGCTTCTGCTACATCTGTAACTTGCAACATATGAAATAGTCCCTTGTTTAGTGGTTGCAGCAATGAGTAACATTAATGTAGGTAGGTTAGCCAGGTTACTAGTTATCAAATAGAGCCAAGAAAAAGATGTCTTATGTAGGTGTTTACTGGAAAATAGGGCAACTGGTCATACACTCCTGCATTATAACAGATTAGTAAGTGCTGACTATTACTCATATCTTGTTGTGACCTCTGAAGGTTCCTGTAGTATTCACAGAACTATAAATAGAATGTGAGATGGACTCGGCTGTACAGATTAACTGAGTTTTATGTAATCTTCCCAGGTCCTTCTTGAAGTACATGAGCAGAGAGAGAACTGGAGAAGTGCATCTAGTCGCCCAAGTTCTTTTTTCCTATTTTTTTTAATCCCAATGTAAAAAATAAGATTTATGCAGTATTTCTTTGGCTGTAATCTTATTCACATATATCTATGAAGAAGCCCTACTGAATAATGAGATTTATGTTTGAGTAGGTATGCATAGAATTCTGCTGAGTCTTCCTCAGAATGCAGTAGGAAAAATGCCTGCTATCATTCCCAAGAACTGATCATGCTGTTTGGGACTGATGAGATTGGAAATCCAACAATAGATGGAGGTCCATTAGTTCTCTTCCACATCTCAGGCTAATAGAAATGCATAGTTCTGAACAGGACTTTAATAACTATCAAATATAATTCATCATCAATGATTTGATTACAGACATACCCCTGTTAACAAAGTACTTGTGCTCTTGGGCATTACATCCTTAACAGAAAATTTGGCAGAAATGACATGGAAAGTATAGTGATAGGTTACTGCGCCACAAAAAAAGTAAGAGCAGTTCAATATGTTTCAGCAGACTTTTTACTCAAAACTAACAATATGCCCAGATGAAATGGAACAAGCAGATCAGGTAAGCCTTGCATAAATAAACAAAAAATTATTCTGAACCTTCTACAAACCATTTGAAGACTTCTTCCAAAATATAACCAGGGATTTTTTATATATATATTTCACTATCCTTCACTTTTCATATCTTTTCTCTTTTGCTGGCTAAAAGTATATATCCATGCCTTTTTTTTAACCTACTGGAAGTAGCTGGAGAGGTAGGTTAAACTGTTTTCTCCTTTCCTCTCTATTTTGCTGTTTGTGCATGCTCAGTAAGGACTTCTAGAAGCAACTGCTGTTTACCTTACCTGCTGTAGGTTGCCACGCACGGCTGCAATAGGATTCGCTATCGTAGAATCCTATTGTTTCCCAGCTCAAGCTGTGTTGCTTTGTTTAGTGTAGATATGCTGCTGCAACCCAGCACCAAAAGTGTTTCTTTTGTACTGGGGACAAGGAAGAAAAGGGAGGTTGTGTAGGTGTTAAAAAGGATCATTGTTAACAGAGGCTTTATGAACTGAAGTATGCCAATATGGTTGAATATTATTCAATACTGTGAAAAGCCAATGTCCCTGAATAATATAGGCAGGCAGTGTACCTTTTTACTGCATCATGTTATACATTGTTGTTGTTGTTGTTGTTGTTGTATTCCTTTGAGTAATTTCCAACTCATGGCAAACCTAAGGCAAACATATCACAGGGTTTTCTGGAGCTCAAAGTGTGTTATATATCCAAGGTCACCCAATGGGCTGCCATGGCTGAGCAGGGAACTGAACCCTGGTCTCCAGGGCCATAGTCTAAAGTTCAAACCATTAACCCACACTGGCTCTCTACCATGTTATATATATGTTGTTTATTATGGTCACAGACAAAACAATAGAATTACAGTCTAAAACATTATACATAGCAGTTTCTATCACAATAGACTGAAATGAAGGCTCCTTGTTTCCCATCACAGGACCTACAAGAATTGGAGTCAAGTAGTCCATGTTATTTAAATGTAGATGTCTTCAAACTTTTTTAAGAGTTGTTTTGGTCAGGACTGGAAACCTTCCAATTGTATGTACAGGGCTATTCTGAACAGTAAACCATCAGATCTGCAGCTTAGGTCAGGGATGAGGAATCTGTGGCTCTCCAATTGTTCCTACAGGACTCTGTCCTTGCCCATTGGTCATGTTGGCTGAAGATGGTAGCAGATGAAGTCCAATAACATCTAGAGGATCACAGGTTCTACACCCTTGATCTAAGCTTTTTCTTGGAAGAGAAATTTTCTCAGGGTCTTTCTGGCCTGGGCCCAGGATAGGATGGGGGGGGGAACTTTGACCAGTGACCTTGCCTGAGCAACACAATTTTCTGGCTCTGGTGTTTTTTTGTGCACCACCTGATTATCCCTCCCCCACTAAATTCCTGACTTAACCCCTAGTTCACTTCTTCCAGTTGTCTATGGCTCAGCCTTGATAACCTCTGCAATTATTTCCAGTAAGATGTCTCTCTCTTTCCTCCCAATTAAGCCACACTGCTGAGCAATATCTTATTGGTCATATGGTACAGGAACACCATTTAGGAAGGAGTATGCATTACCCCAAAATGTGGGTGACTCAAGGGTCCACCCACAATGCCAGTAGCTCCACATGACAGTGGGGAATTAATAGCTCAATTAGAAGGCCTGCAAGAGGGGGGTGACCTAACAAGATCTTTAGTTGTATATTCCTGCATGGCAGGGGGTGGACTGGGTAGCCCTATCAACCCCTTCCAACTCTAAGATCCCATGATTCAAGGTGACCTCTTCTCAATCTGATTGCTTGCAGCTTCTGAATGGGTGCTGAGTGAGGGTTAACTTGAAGCTCCCGTGGTTAGAAAACATTTGCTGCATAGACATGCCAAGATGATGACTCCTGCCATCTGTTTCTAGCTACAACTCAGTCAGCTCTTTTGTCTTATTAACTTGGTGTTAACTTGTGATTCATCACTATCTGTCATTCACATCTTCTGAGGTGCCCTCCACCTATCCCACCCTCTGTGGAAGCTGAATCAAAGAAAAGAAGCACTATTTCCTTTTGCCTAGCTATCCAATAATAATAAGCAGGCCAGAGTGGTATTAAATAACCATTGTTAAAAGTACTGGAAAGGTAACAAGGACACTTGACATTGCAATGTAGTTTTACGCTAGATTGGCTTCTTCAGACAAGGCCAATTTTCAGAGTGATTATAAAGGTCACAATACAGTTCAGTGAACCCAGACATTTCTGTACCCTCACCTTTTAGCAGATCTTGACAGTTGCACACAGTAATTACGTGTGTAATATCATCCCCTACTGGTTTCAAGGAAGAATAGGCTTGTACTACTGTTATTAGCAAAAGTTGATAAGAATACCTTTCAGCTCAGAGGGTTTCTTGTACTTACACGTACTACATTTCTGCCAATGCCTTCAAGGGCAGAGTCCAAATGATGTTTCAGCTAAAGCAGATCTCTTTCTATAATCAGAAATGCACCCCTGCCTACCTCAAACTTGCAGGGCTGCAGGAGAGAGCGGAGCGGAGCATGTTCCATCATGCTGACGATCAGAAACCAGGGAAACATTGGTTTTAAGCCAAGACAGTTCACAATTTAAAATACCAAAATGGAGGGAAGGAGGACACCAAACAACTCTTGTCTTCTGCTCATGGTATGTATTACTGTTCTTAACTTCAGCAAGTGACCTAGACCATGTGAAAAGGTCAACCTTATTTCTGTTACTGGAGATAAGAGCTGACTCACAGAGAAAGGCATTACAACATGTGACCAATGCTCTTAGGTGTTTCTCTGTATTAGAGATCCTCATGAAGATGAAAATATGTTGAATGGATCTCTGAGTAAATCAATTACTTTGTCACCACTGGTAACAAAAAGGAATCAATGACCTCCGCAAATGAGATAGGCTTGAATGACGGGGACCACCACAAAGGTAGAAAATATTCAAAGTACGATGCCTTGTCCTTGCAAACCATAAAGCTTTATCTCTCCCTCTGAAAAGGGATGTACATCAGGAGGTATCCTTTTCTTCTCCCACCATTTTGGGAAATTTGGGATGCATTTTTAAAATGCTTTAAAGAGATGTCTACCTAATGTCATCAGCAGTTGTGTAGATGATCCACCACTACCACCCCCTTCCAAACCAGTTAAATGTTTACTTGAATAAGGATATGTTATTCTTTATTTACTATGCTGGTAATAAAGAAGGCCAAGAGGGCCAACAGTAGTGCGAACCCTGATTTTCTGAATGTGACCTTCATTTTCCTACAGCTCGTACGTTGTAGGTCTACAGCATTGCTCTTTACCTTAACACTGCCTTACAAAGGAAATTGCTTCCATGCTTTGCCTTCTTCTGAAGTCCTTTCTTCTGTGCAATAGTGCACATAAGGACAATTCCATTGAGAAACGACTGCTGACAATAATTGTGTGGTCCAAGTCTTAGACAGATCTACAAGAAGCCATCTAAACCTGGAAATAAGATATGGTGGAGGAATCAATAGCACAAACTGATATTAGGTTTAGATCTCTATTTAGAAGTACCAACAGATAAGTGAACTAATTCACACATGCTGAGATAAAGTATTTCACAGGTGTACAATAGTGCAAATAACCCAGCCAACCAAGGACACCAAGTTTATATCTGTTGGAAAGCTCCTGTAAGCACTGTCTTATTATCAAGTATACCTAGTACGACAGGAGAGTGGTTTCAAAGCATAATGATGTACACCAATCTGATGTGGGAGGTTGGAATTTTTCCCTATTTTTGTGGGGGGAAATTACCATATTTCTGTCCACTGCATGTAATTATTTCTTTCTTTCCTGGAGAGTCACCAGATACCAAGAACCAATAGCTTGTGGATTGGCACAGGTTTATGGAGCACCACTTTGAGTACCACTATTTTCCTGCCTGCAGTTTATATGATAGTAGAAAAATATTGCACATAAAGCAGGCCTTAGTCTGGTCTCTGTGTCAATTTCAACTTTCATCAGTGACATAGGGATAACAGGACTGTTCTAGAGTACAAAAAATGTGAGAGTTGTTAGAGATTAAAAATATTTAACTGTGTTTAATAGTACATTACCCATGATCGTATGTCATATGCACTAAGAAGACATCTTTAAAAACTGCATTGCGTGAGTTGTGGAGTATTATCTCATCCCAGTGAGTATTCCAGTGTAGCAGTATATAAAACAAGGAGCGATGGATTCAAACTACAGGAAAAGAGATTCCACCTGAACCTCAGGAAAAACTTCCTGACAGTCAGAGTTGTTTGGCAGTGGAATATTCTGCCTTGGAGTGTGGTGGAGTCTCCTTCTTTGGAGGTTTTTAAGCAGAAGCTGGATAGCCATCTGTTGGGAATAGTTTGATATATGTTCCAGCATGGCAGGAGGTTGGACTGGATGGCCCCTGTGGTCTCTTCCAACTCTATGAGTCTATGATTCTACACCTGATGTCCAAAACAATATTCCAGTGTGCAGAATCATTTTTGTTCCAACCAAGCATCAAAATATGGAATAAAAGCAAAGTAAAACCAGATAAAATAAAAATAAAGTATTGTATTATAGAATATTTTTGGGTTATGAATCCCAGTGCCACCTCCAAGGAATAAAAACTGATTACCCCAAATTAGGGGCAACCTACCAAGAATCAAAACAAGTCATTTTAAAAGAAAATAGCATCTATCCTTTTTTGTCCTAGAATCTTACATTGGTGTGGGAAGAAGCAGCCCAATGGCCAAAAACAAACAAACAAAACAAAACAAAAACAGACAAAAAAACTAGGCACTTAGCTATGGTTTCATTTCCAGGAGTTTAAAATAGTACATGGCTAAAGCTACTTTTACCCAGAGTAAACTCAGATCAATTGTTGAATGGTGAGACAACACATAGGTAAATTCCATTGATTTAGTGGGTCTTCTTCAGTCTGAAGTTACAATAGGATTTAGTCCATTGTTTTAAACTGGGCAGGTGAACAATTCCACAGAATGTCTACACTGTAGATCTCTTTCTGTGTGGATTCTGCAACAAAACATGACTCCAAGAGACTAAAATGTCCTATTCTAGTGCATGAGAGTTAAAGATGTAATAAATACAAATCTTAGAAACAAATCCTGTACCAGTACTAATACAATACTGGTGCAAATCACAATTTACTTACAATTATGGGAAGATATAAAGTTACAATTATGCTAGAAATCCCATGCCCAAATAAAAATGACCATTATGGACGTTTCTAGGTCAGCCTAAATACCCTAAAAGCAGCAGATCCCATCTGATCTTGGAAGGTAAGGAGGGTCATTCGTGGTTAGTACTTAGACGGCAGACCACTAAGGAATATCAGATGCTGTAGGCTGTACATTGGAGCAAGGTAGTTGGAAAACCACCTCAGAGTATCCATTGCCTAAGAAAACCCTATGAAATTCACAGGGTCATCATAACTCAACAGGTGACTTGAAGACACACACACACACACACACACACACACACACACACGGGTGATACTGACTGCTACTGTGCAAGAATACTAGCAGATGATTCAATCTTCCAAGGCAGCAAGACAAAAATAGCAAGCTGGGGGCAGGGCAGGGATGCCTGCCAAACAGTGTAGCTAAGCTTCAAAGAACATTGAAAGATTTATTGCAGATCCAAGAGGCAAAGAGAACGAAAGCATAAAACTCTTGATAACATTGCTTTTGTTGACACAACAGAAAATAAAAAAACTGCTGATGAAGACCTTATAATCTGAAACTTAATACAAATCTTGATACATCTGAGCAAATATTTGCAGGAAATTGAGCATGCTTGAAGAACTAATATAAAACATAAAGGAGCCAGAAGAACTGTTCATTTTGGAAAGAGTAAAAAGAGCTTCATATCTTGTTACACGACAACACTGTGAAAATGCTGTATTAGATTTCTCTTTGTTTAGATGTATCAAGGTCTCTTGCAGGATGTATGTTCGTAGGTAAATGTTAAGGGGTGGTCAAAGTACATTGTGGATCACTGATGAGGACCATGAATTATCGCAGTACAGTTATCCCTCTACATTTGCTAGGGTTAGGGGTTTAGGACTCCTGCAAAAGTGGGAAAAAACTGCAAATATCAAAACGTTGTCTGTGGGAAGTAGGCCAAGGCATGATGGAAAGAGTGTGCACCTAGGGTCCAAACCAGATCAGGGAAATGAGAGGGAAAAGGGGTAGGTCAGTAAGGTGGCCCTATAGCTCCTCTCTCGCCCACCTCCTTCCTTGGGTGTAGGGAGAGCATTGGGAGTGTTCAGGATGCTGAGAAATTGGGGTGCAAGCCATCCTTAACTTGTCAGGCAGTGGCTGGTGGAGAACAAAGAGGAGGACCAGAGGCAGTTGTTTAAAGGGCTGCACAGCCTAGTCAGAGCTGACAACGGTTCCCCTAGAAAAAAAGTGCTTGAGGTAGGATGAGCATGAGTTGGAGAAACTCGCAAATAATCAAATCCGTGAAAATCAGGCCTGCAAATGTGGAGGGCCAACTGTAGTTTGAGGCATACAGAGCTTTAAACAGTCAATTAAAAGATCAGTACCCTGAAGACACCAGGGTCAGCCCTGGTTAGTACTTGGATAGGAAGCTGCCAAGGAATCCCAGGCAAGCTATATAAGCTATATGTAAACTGTATTTCAGAGGAGGAAAGAGCTGGCAAAAGCACCTCTGTATATTCCTTGCCTACGAAAGCACTATGAAATTCATAGGTTCACCATAAGTACAAAGGTGATTTGAAGGCATGTATGCTCACTGTGATGGACAGACTGCTCTGGAAAGTTAGCTTGGCCTGTTCCTGTCATCAACATTTGGAAATTTGGGCACATTTTAAGCTCGTTGTCAGTTAAAAGTAGGGAAGTGATAAAACCCCACAGATTTGTCCCAATGCCTCAGATAACCTGAACCTGCAGTGCATCAAGGTTATGTGGAGGAGTACAGGATTTCCTTAGCAGAAGAATTTGTGCAGAAAACGCTCCCTGGATAACAGCATATTTTTAGCCAAAGGGGAAGCATAATAAAACACAGGCTGCAAAAACATTAGGGTTGACAAGTTAAAATGGTTTTGGTTCTACACTCATACTGAAAGATGGTTTCTGAGTCACCATTGTACATTGAAGGGTATTTCCCATTCCACCTACTTTCTATCCTTGGGACCTTCCCAGATCTCTCTGCTAATCACACCTGATATTATCAGTGGGGAATCCTGCTCTCTGCTTGTGACTGTTCCAACTCTGCAACTTAATTCCATCTCTGGATTAATCTAGTTTGCTTCCCCTGCTGACTCCTCTGACTCATACTGTGGCTTAAGTAGTGGATTCTCTAATCTCCCCACAACTCCCCCCACAAGACAATAAGTTGCACTGTGCTATCACCCAAACAGACAACACAAGGTATGTCAATGGTGTCAACTTAAAATGGATTTAATAACCATTTCCTCTCCTAAAAGAATCTTGGGAACTGTAGATTAGTGAGGAAGACTGTGATAGAATTCTAACCACACTACAGGTCCCAGGATTCTTTCAGGTGAAGTCAAATATAGGAATAAAACCGATATACCTTTGCAGTGTATCTATGCCTATAGTTAGTAGTAGTTTCTGAAAGCAAAACAAATCCTCGAGAGAAATTATTCTTAAACTTTTCTTTACAAGGGATCCTCTGTAAATATAATTTGTTGCCAGAGACCCCCAAGACTTAACTCAAGATTAAATATTCAAATATCTATTTAAATATTCAAATATTTATTTATCTAAAGGTTTCTGGAGACTAATATTCAAATCCTTGCTCAGACACCGGTGACCTTGGGCAAGTCACACTCGTTCAGCCTCAGAGGAAAGCAAAGGCAAACCCCCTCTGAACAAATCTTGCAAAAAAAGAAAAAAAAGGGATAGGTTCACCTTGGAGTTGCCGTAAGTCAGAAATGACTTGAACGCACACAACAACGAAGTGCCTCTGACAGGGAGAGGTTCTTTCTAGCTATTAGGTCTCTCTCCTTTGAAAACTGACTTAACGTGACCCTAAGGCAAATCTATCATGGAGGTTTTCTTGGCACTCAGTGAGTTTCCATGGCCAAGTGGGGATTCAGACCCTGGTCTTCAGAGTCACAGTTTGGGCACATGTACACACGCCTGCCACCATATCTTTTCCATCAGGGATATGTCATGGGGGGGGAGTGCAGGTGTTTAAACTGCTCCCTTATTTGCAAACGAGGGAACAGGGTTCTGGCATCCACACCATCCCCCACTGCTGCATCCCTGTTGTTGCCACTGCTGGTGGTGTCCAGTAGCCGGGCTTTGCAGACTTCCTGCAAGGGCTCCATAGACTCCCAGGGGTCATTGGACCTCAGGTTAGGAACCAATGCTCTAGAGGGCTTTTTTTTTAAATAAGCGCAAATTATTACTGTCAATACAGGAAATGGAAATTAAACCTCAGAGTTATTGCAGACAGAAACATTTCTTAACACAGGCAAATAAGGATAAAAAATAAAATAAAAAAAACAACTAAAAATCTGCCACTGAAATATAGCAGCAAGATCTTGTAGGCCTAGTCAAGGGAGAAGAACCTCAACCCTGAGGTTGAATTTGGCTCCCAGGTGTTCTCCGCAATACCATACTTTTTCCATTTTTGTACTGTCCCCCTCCCTGTTTTAGATTAAAGATCTAACAGCTAGCAATTAAGCCTCATAAAAGGTCATTTCTTCCAAAAGATCTATTTGATTCCTTAAGCTCAATATGCAAGCTAAAAAATGGTAAAGTGCTAAAAATGCTGGTATTTTGACCCCACCCATATTTCTTGCATACCATCTGCCTCTGGAATGCAGCCCTTAAGAACTTCCTTGAATCTCAAAGTGGCTCTCGGACTAAATGAGGTCCCCCACCTTTGCCCCAGGTTCAAATCCAGCTCAGCAATAAAATTCTTTGGACAAGTTATTAACTCCCAGTGCCTCTGCCTATACAATAGCGACCTGTTTCACAAAGTTCCCATGAGGGCACGGTAAGTCCATGAGGCACAGCCAAAATGACACCCACAGATCCACTCCTTTTAAGCCAAGATCAGTCAAATTGTTTTTCTACATGAGGCAGAAAATGACACAAGTGCCTCCCCTTCTCCAAACAGCCCATGGAGGTAAAAGCACAAAGAAGTAAATGATTTAGCAATTTGGTCTCCATTCATAGGGTTGCTATGAATGGAGACGTACCTTTGATGGTTACATAGAAGAAAGAATTTCAACAGTTATTGCTTGTCAGGAATGCAGTTAACAAGCAACACCTGCTGAAATTCCTACTTCTATGCAACCATCAAAGGTACAGAAGCCCTCTCCAGTTTTCTCTCTGGCATGCCTACAAAGCATCCCAAATCTGTTGCCTGAGGCAGTTCACTCACTCTGCCTAACAGACAAGCCTTATATGAAGTGCAATGAGCAGTGGCGTAGCTTGGCGCAAGCGGGGTACAAGTGATGGCGGAGGTGTGGGGGTGGGACTACAGTGTGTGTGGGAGGGGCTATGGCACACGGGGGGCAGTCAAGGAGCAGTGGTGCCCCCCCAAATGCTGCCCAGGGTGCACCGCCCCCCTCGGCCCCCATCCCTGTGCCACTGGCAATGAGTCCTGATTCTAAAATTTAAGAAGCTTCTTGCTTGATCACAGTTTCTCTCTCCTCTCCCCACTTTCCCCCTTTGTCCTCCGCTTACTTCAATTGCGGCAAACAAGAGTCCAAAGTGCAAAAGTAGTTTGCAGTCAATTCACTCAGCAGGGAGGACAGGAGAGGAGAAGGATGAGAAATCTTGGCTTTCCCAGTGGGTTCAGGCAAAAGCTTATGTGTTCTTCCTCATCAATAATTTTTGTCATCTTGACCACCCTCTGATCTTGCTTGACCGCATGCCTGCCAGTTTTGATGTGTGCAATGTTAGGGGGAGTGGTATTTATTTATTTATGAAATGCCCCACCTTCCTCTCAGTACGGGACCCAAGGCAAATTACAAATCAAATTAAAACAAAACAGTTAAAACAGTGGATAATACAAAGTTTTTAAAAAAATTAAATAAATACAGTCAGTCCTCCACATTTGCAGCTTTGACACAGACAGATCTGATTATTTGCAAGTTTCTCCAACCCTGTCCTCCCACCTCATGTGCTTCTTTTTTGGAGGAATCTTTCCTCTTGGTGGCTCCAATCAGGCTGCTTAACCGTTTAAAAACCCACCTCTGGTCTTCCTCTTCCTATACTAGTCTTTACCTGGCCAGCTGAGGATGGCTCTCTGCCCAATTCTCAGCACCACAAACCCTGTACCCCGGCCCCACACACACCCAAGGAAGGAGGTGGGCAAGAGAGAGGGAGTACAGGACCACTATGCCAACCATCTCCTTTCCCTGACCTGGTTTAGACTCTGGATGCCCATTTTCCCCATCTGTGCCTCAGCCCCCTTCCCACAGACACACAATTTTGTTATTTGTGAATTTTTTACTTTTGAGAGGGTCCTATGTCCCTAACTCTGGAAAATGTGGACGGCCAAGTGTAATCATACTTTTAAAAATTAATTTAAAACAGTTTTTAAAAGGCCATCAAAATATAGCAATAGTGGTAAAAATACAAAGAGAACACACTCCAATTAAAGTCCTGCAACAGATCATTAACACTCAAAGGCCTGGGCACAGAAAGTTTGCAGAGAGGGGCCAATCAAGCCTCTCAGTGAGGATCTTAAAATCTGACCAGGCTCATCTTGGGAAATTACGTCTTTGTTTAATTGTAAATTTTCAAAATACAGTTGACCCTCCATATTCGCAGGTTTCACTTTTACATATTTATCTGCAAGTTTCTTCAACCTCTATCCAGCCCCCACCTCAAGCACTTCTTTCTGAGGGAACCTTCCCTCTCAGACTCTGATTAAGCTACACAGCCCTTTAAAAATTGCCTCTGGTCCTCCTCCACTGGCCACTGCCTGGCCAGCTAAGGACAAATCAGAGCCTGATTTCCCAGAACCACGAACTATCTCCCCATGCCCCCCAATACCCAAGGAAGGAGAGGGCAGGAGAGAGGAACCTGGTTTACTCTCTTTCCCTCTCCTTACCCTGCCCTGGTTTGGACCGTGGGTACCCACTCTCCCCACCATGCCTCAACCCCCTTCCCACAGACACACAGATACATTTTGATATCTGCGGTTTTCTCACTTTTGCGGGGATCCTGTGCCCTCAACCCTAGCAACTGTGAAGGGCCAACCGTACAACTCTTCTATAAATGTATGTTCAACCTGGCATTAAGAAAAATTTTGCTGAATCAGATCAAGCCTATGAAAATCAGCTTCCTTTTCTCCCACAGTGGTCAACAAGATGCCTCTAGGAAGCCCACAAGCAGGACATGAACACCCTCCTCCACATGTTCTTCTCCAGGGACTAGTATTTATCACGACTAACAGATACTGATTAAACAGTCCTCTGTGGAATTATCAATCCTTTTTAAAATTCTAACTAAACAAATAGCCATCATGTTGCAGGCTGCTGAATCACTTAATTGTGTAGTCAGTACCTGGTAAGCTAAGGCCACAGATAGGATATACAACAGATTTCTCAGGACACTTTCAACGTTAAAATCATGGTCAGAAGGTGATTTAACTTAGGGAGATGAGAAAAGACAAATTCATGGATAATTTCCATTTCTTAAATAACTGGGCTTTAGATGCTGGCCAAAATCCAGATGGGAACTGGACATGCATATGCACAAGCAAGTAGAAAGGAACGAAGTATTCATTGTCCCTTCCATGCTTCCCTGGGGATCCTTCACCACATTAACTCTGAGTCAATATTAATTTTGGCACCAACCTTGCAGTGCTGTGGGGGCTTTTCCCCTTCGGCTTCCTTAGTGGCATTCTAATGCTTTTCAGTCTGTACTCCTGGGAAACCGAGAAAGTTCACCAAGCAATGAACCTCTCTTTTCATAACAAACAGGCTGGGGGAAGGGAAGTGCAGAGGCCTTAAGGATCAGGATGGCTTTGCAGTTTTGAAAATGTTTTCTGGGCAGAATGCCAGACAAGAAGGCTGTAACCAGATCGCCTCATATCTCTGTGGTAGAGGATGCCATTAAAAAGAGTGGGGAAGGGAGGTTACCAGCAAATGTTCCTGAGGAGATGAAATCTGCATTATAATTCCATGAGCTCTTCAGAGCATTTAACCCACTTAGCAGCTAATTAAGGCATTTCCACACTGCCCCTTTTTTACCTCCTGGGAAAGTTATGCTTCCACATGATAACTACGTTGGAGAATCACCATTAGACTGTGGTCCCAGACCTGATGCTTTATTTAGTTCTTTATAGCCGAAGGGAAGATGTGTGACCATCCAGATGTTATTGGACTTCAAGTCCCTTCAGCTCTATTTAGCAGAGCTGGTGAAGAATGAAAGGAATTGCATCCCACAAATATCTGGAGGGCCCTATCCTGCTCAACAGTATCCATCCAACACCTGCATGTGCCATCCCTTCTTTCATCTCATAGGAACGTCACGTATCAATATGGCCTATGGAGACATCCAGTTAGGAGGCTTTGGCAATGGTAGACAAGGCTCAGCAAAAAATATAGATTTGGAGGGGGCAGATTCCTGTGGAAAAATTGTTAGGCAATCAAAGTCAAGTCAGGTCTATCCCAAGCCCTGACATTTCAGGGCCAACACCTCAAAGAGCTGATTTCACAACATTTTACAAGGAATGCCTCATGGTCATGTCTTTAAGCATGATACATTCAGCATCAACCACATATGCCATTCAGATCAATGGCATCATGCATAAAAAAGTGCCATTCAGATTAAAAACACCATATGTAAAAATGACACACAGAAAAACACACACAAAAAAAACCCCACACAGAGACACTTTTCAGGGTCCTAAGATTCTACCCTATTACCTATGGATCTGAGAAGAGAGGCGAAGCCCTGAAACTCAGGGCAAAGCCCTGATATTTGGGAACATTAGTTAGGTTAGGGAAGAGTTCCAGCTATGGGTACTAGACCAAGGGCCCTAAAACACTACCCTGTTATAGTACTATTATTCCACTTCAACTCATGATATGGAATCCTGGGATTTGCAGTTTAGGGAGGAATGTTTAGAATTCTCAACCAGATAGCTCTTGGGCATCACTTAACTACAAACTCCAGAATTTCATAGAATGTTACCATGGCATTAAAGTGGAATAATAGTACTATAATGGTGTAGTGTGATAGGGTCCCAAATCCTTCATGGGACTCACAGAACTAGAAAGAACCTCAAAGCTTTTTCACACTCTGGCAATGCAGAAAGTCTGCAACCACAGTGTCTCACTATCTCCTTTAAAAATGTCCAACTGGTGTTGCTGGGACAGCTATTACTCCCCAGCCTAGTAAGACCTTTGATCACCAGCTATTTTTAGCACACACACCAAACACTGATTTCACACATTGGGGATATTTTATACATACATACATACATACATATATATACACACACACACTAGCATATTTACCTGGGGTTCCTCAGGATTTTATTTTCCTCTTAAGAACTCACCAAACTGTCTTCTCCAGTACCTGCAATTTCCCCCCATATCCTCCAATCCAATCTGTATTCAGAGTTATTTACATACACAATTTGGGTTCCTGAGGGAATACACTGTCCTCCTCCATGCTCTAGGTCTCATCTCCATAGCAACCGGCCTATTCCAGGACCTGTAACTTTTCCCCATAGTCCCCAATCCAATCTGTATTTACAGTTGTTAACATACAGAGATTGAGTTCCTGAGGGAATACACCATCCTTCTTCTTGCTGCTAGGCATCGTCTCCATAGCAACCAGCCTATTCCAGGACCTGTGACTTTTCCCCATAGTCTCCAATCCAATCTGTGTTTTCTGGCGACGATGATGTACTGGCTTTTGATTTTTTTGCTTTCTGTTGAATTTGTGCAACGGCTTTATGTTTTTCTGGAAGCATTTTCTGTTTTGAATTTCAGCTTTAAGATTCCTCACATATGGAACCCATACAATCTACTGTGTGAGGTGAGAAGACCTTGTAACTGTTATCCTGACTTCTGGGGTCCCTTGGGGGACACCTCAATGTGCTCCACGTGGTGGGGAATAGAAATTAGCCAGAGCACGAGCAATAGCAATGCGAGAGGCAGGGTAACCCAGCGGGGTCTTTTTACCCAGTTTTTACGGGGTCAGGCCAAGCCAAAAACCAAACAAGAATGTCCAATAAATGATTTTATTGAATAAAAGTCTCATGCACCAACGCAATCACTCACACACTCACTCAAGACCTATTAAGAAGCAAAAGAGAGGAAACTGGATAGGGGAATATTGAAGGGGTTGTAGCTGGGGTCATCCTGCAACTTTTCCTGAAGTCCTTGGTCTGGGAAAGACAGTGAAGAAGTAGAGCTCAGCACAAGAAGGGCTGAGGAGATTACTCAACAGACGGAGAAACGGTCAGCTGGGATGACTGGGAGTGATCCAAAGAACCACTCAAAAACTGGGACTATTTGTAGGGGAAAAGGTACCTTGTGGGCTAATCTTTTCCCGGGGAGAACAATGGGTGTTGCAACGAGAAAGAAGCTCCATAATGGTAACTTCCTTTGCATGATGAGATTACAAGGTGTTGCCACAGTGTCAGGATCGTTGGCTGCATTGGGTTGTGGTGTGACTTCATGTAAATGGTCCTCGCCTGATAGGATATTTGCTCAGCTTGGGGCAAACATACTAATCCCCTCAAGTCGGCTTCTCAGGGGCTGAGGACCCTTTATTTATTGTGGGTTTGCACAGCTTGAGGTCTCCTGGGGCTACGTGACTGGGGATTTTACTAGCCTGACCTGGTTTTCGATTGATTGATCATTGCTGCCTATGTGCCCATCGGGTGACCTCTCAGGCACATTGAATCATATTTTAATATCAAAATTGTAGACCTTGAGATAGGGTTTTTCCAGTGGAGTAACATAACTATGTTGTGTATGTCACTTTAATTTTTCTCACATGTGCCTCCCAAATGTTTTCTGGTATCCTTATTGATAGTAGGCCTCATCTCCATAGCAACTGGCCTGAGACCCAAGAGTTCTCTGCCTGAGAATTCTAAAGGCCCCTCCCTAAACTGCCAACCCCAGGATTCCATAGAATCTTCACAGCCAGCCAATCATATGAGGTCTTCTTGCCTCACACGGCCAATCGTATGAGGTCTTTGCCTGCCTGACGCAGACAAATGGACAAACTCACAGACAAACTTTTATATAATACAGTAGAGTCCCAGTTATCTGACCTGCGGTTATCCGATGCTCCGGATTAACCGACTTCGCGGCTGCCTGGGGGCATGGCTACAGGCATTTCTGCGCCCCCCAGACATGCCCTGATACGCCCCCAGGCCTGCCCCAACACGCCCCTAAAATGGCGGTTGCCACAGGCGTCCGGATCATCCATCATTTCGGTTATCTGACCGTCCAGGCACCCGTTTAGGTCGGATAACCACGACTCTACTGTAGATAGAAAGATAGATAGATAGACGGATGGACGGACGGACGGACAGACAGATAGATAGATGAAATGAAGAGCCAAAATTCTCCAACTGTATATACTTTTATACTTGCGTGGATATAGGAATCACAGATCTGTATTTTCATTCAGTTTTGCAGCTTACTGAGCAAATGTCCCTGTCAGTTTCAAAGTCCTCTTTAACAAGAGGAAAAGCCTGGCAAATGTACAAAATTGGAGTGATGGCAACAGCACCCCCTGAATTCCAAAGGAATCTACCAAGAAGAGGTAACCATAATGTGGTTCTTCCACTCTTGCTTGCACTTGTGTCCATGGTAAGCTACTGGCATGAAGGCTGATGTTTTACACAGCTTCCCTCCAGAAAAACTGAATGAAAAAAAACTCCACTTTGAAGAAAGACCCAACTGTGACAAGACAGTGTAGGGACACACTGAAATATCAGTCTACACATGACTTCCCAAGTGAAGCATGGAGCTGGATTTGACCCTAAACCCAATCAGGAAGAAGTCACACAGAAAATTACTTCTGACTAAGAGGGAAGATCTTCTCAGACCCTGCTTGGCTGCAACAGTCGTATGAGCTGCTGGACAAGGTTTATTTGAAACAATAGCATAGTTATAGCACTTCCAGCATTACATGAACAGAGAAAGAAGACATTCTCAGGAGTTGCTTAACAAAAGTTGTGAGAGCTACAGAACAGAATCTTCATGACCTTTCTTAGTATAAACATCATCTTTCCCATGAAAGCAGATGTCATCAGAGAAGGACAGTCAGTTATCAAGTTGTTCTTATTTATATTATTGACTTTTAACACAGTTGCTTATATTATTAACTTTTAACACAGTAGCAGTTTGCAAGGATAGTTTCATATCAAAATGTACTCAAAGACTTTTAACCCATAGAATGGCTTCTTTAGAATTGCTTAGGAACTCAGAAATAAAGGGCTAAATGCTCAGAAATATTTTTGCACCCAATAGCAGGCAAGGTGAAGTTACCTTCTAGGGTTATTTTATTACTGCAGCTAGTGCCGTAATTTAATGTGCTGCACATTTATAGCTATTTGATACCACTTTAACTATCATGGCTCCATCATACTAAATCCTGAGATTTGCAGTTTGCTGAGGTACTAGAATTCTCTGCTGGAGAGCTGTTGTAGTTCAAGGGAGGTGGACTAGCAGTTGTTTTCAGACTTGGACCTCCTGATATTTTAGCCTTTAGCTTCCAGAATTTTTGATCATTGGTCATGCTTGCCAGGACTTCTGGGAGCTGAAATCGAAAACATCTGGATGACTAGCTTGATAGATGAAGGGAATGCTGTGGACGTTGCATATCTTGATTTCAGTAAGGCCTTTGACAAAGTTCCCCATGACATTTGTGCAAAGAAGCTAGTAAAATGCAGGCTGGACAGTGCTACTGTTAGGTGGATTTGTAATTGGCTGACTGACTGAACCCAACAGGGTTTTGTCCTGGCTCCAGTGCTATTAAACATCTTCATCAATGGCCCTTTTCACATGGCATTTTGCAAGCGAAAGGGCCCCTTGAGCATCATGTAAATGCGAGGAGCGGTCTGCATGACGCACTCACATTTACGCGATGCTCAAGAGCCGATTGCGCAGTGCATACGCATTTTTTTATTTTTAGCTTTTAGCCGAAAATGGTGCATGCTCATGCACCAGTCAGGGGCCTGGGGCGTACTCACCTGCTGTGCGAAGCCTCCTGAGCCGCGCTGGTTGCGCTTCCTGCCCCAGCGCAGCCTACAACTCCCAGGCTGCACTGGAAAAGGAAGGGGCAGGGCATGGGCAGGGCACTCGTGTGAGTGGGAAGGATCTGCAGAGCTGAAGCAGGAGGCCTGCGAGAGTGTTCCTGCCAAGGCTTCTTACTCGAAAACCCCAGCCCAGTAGCGCTAAAAGGTAAGGTGCGGAAAAGCCGACTGACTTGGATGAAGGAATGAAAGGCATGCTGATCAAATTTGCAGATGAAACCAAACTGGAAGGTGTTGCTAATACCCAGAGGACAGGATCAAAATACAAAATGACCTTAACAGATTGGAGAGTTGGGCCAAAGCTAACAAAATGAATTTCAACAGAGAGAAATGTAAACTCCTGCACTTAGGCAGAAAAAGTGGAATACACAAATATAGAATGGGGATATGTGGCTGGATAACAGTACTTGTGAAAGGGATCTAGGAGTCTTGGCAGATCACAAGCTGAACATGAGTCGGTACTGTGATGCAGCAGCCAAGAAAGCCAATGTGATTCTTGGTTGTATCAATAGGAGTGTGGTGTCTAGGGCCCTTTTCACATGGGCTTTCTCTCTCGCGAGTGCCCTGTGAGCCTCGCGGGAGTGGGAGCGTCGCTCTGCACGATGCACTCCCACTTCCACGGCACTCATGGGGCTCAAGCAGCGCGAGCACGGATTTTTTATTTTCGGCTTGAGGCCGAAAATAAACCGTGCTCACACAAGGCTCCCAGTGCCGCCGCACACTTACATCCCGTGTGGTGCATCAGCGAGCCGGCCGGGTCGTGCTTCCTCCCCGCTTCCTCCCCCAGTGCCACCTACAGCTCCCAGGGAGTGCTGTGGAAGCTTGGGGCGTGGCTGAAGAGTGACCGACACGACAGCGGAATCCATGTGCGGTAAGGAGGCGTGGGGGGAGCAGCAGCGTTTCGGGAGAGGCTTCTCACGCGAGCTGCCTTCCCCATCGCGCAAGCACTGGCGCTGCGAAAAGGGCCTAGATCGTGGGAGGTAATGGTACCATTGTATTCTACATTGGTTAGACCTCATTTGGAATATTGTGTCCAGTTCTGGGCACCTCAATTCAAGAAAGATATCGACAAGCTGAAGCATATCCAGAGGAGGGTGACCAAAATGGTGAAGGGTGTGGAAGCCATTCCCTGTGAGAAGCGGCTTACGGAGCTGGAGATGTTCAGTCTGCAGAAGAGAAGGTTAAGAGGGGAAATGATAGCCATGTTTAAATATCTGAAGGGATGTCATGTTGAGGAGGGAGGGGGCTTGTTTTCCGCTGCTCCAGAGACTAGGACAAGGAGCAGTGGATTCAAGCTACAGGAAAGGAGATTCCACTTGAACCTCAGGAAGAACTGCCTGCTGGTCAGAGCTGTATGACAGTGGAATATGCTGCCTTGGAGTGTGGTGGAGTCTCCTTCTTTGGAGGTTTTTAAGCAGAGGCTGGATGACCATCTGTTGGGAATGCTTTGATGGGTGTTCCCGCATGGTAGGGGATTGTACTGGATGGCCCCTGTCGTCTCTTCCAACTCTATGATTCTATGATTCTATGACTAAAAATTGAGAAACATTACATTAAAGGTCTCCAGCAGAAAAGTTTAAGTACCTCATCAAACTACAAATCTCAGGACACCATAGCATTAAGGTATCACTAGTCTTGTAGGTTAGGGATTCCGGAGTGGTAGTCCAAAAGAAGAACTTCACCAAGCTCTAAACTGGGTTGTTGATGTATTGACCCCCACAGGCTTTCTCTTCTACTATCCCCCAAAAGTCCCAAATAAAGCTTAGCATCTCCAGGCCAAGAAATATTGCTCTCTGAGCTGAAACATCAAATGAAGCCCCCACCCCGTCCATCAAGTGTAGATGCAGAGCATATAAAGCCACACAGGTTTTTGGAACATGATGCTGACAAATCCCACAAGTGCCTCTTCCCCTTCTGCCACCAATAGCACAAGGATAACAATGTAAATCACTAACATTTTTGCTGTCCTTTCAGGATATGCAAAATCTTCCCTTTCATGCTATGTTTATATAGCCACAAGGTACCATATATAATTTTTAACGTATTATATATTATATTATATATAATTTTTTTTATATCCAATTTTGTTTACTTTCTGGAGTAAATTGATATAGATTTAATTGTTTTAGTAGCTTTTTTTAATCTGTTCCTAGCTGTTCCTGTGACTATAACTCATTACCTGCTTTGATCAAAAGATAGCAGATATGTTTTTGACTGAAAGGCAGGGTATACATATTCTAAACAAATAAATCAACAAACAGATTAACAAACAAAACTTACAAAGGCATCAGTTCTCTCTGCTGTTGTCATCTCCAAAGGAAACTAAACTTTCCAGCACTGCTGTTGGACAATCTGGAAAAGTGTATGTGTATGTATGTGCATGCCCGCACATGTCTTCAAGTTGCCTGTGGTCTTAGGACAACCCCATGAATTTCTTAGGTTTTCTTAGGCAAGGAATACTCAGGGATGGTTCTGCCAGCCCCTGAGGGCTGAATACTGTAATTATTTTGAGTTTGAGAAACCCACTACTTATGGTCAAAGAACACTCCCCAAGTCAGAAGAAGAATCTCTTTCACCCTGAGGGCCTTTTTCAGGCTATTTCCACACTACATTGTTATACTGCTATTATTGTGATAGATGATGGCTCTGAGGTCGAGAAGCAACTGATTCTGTCAGGAACAGAGCCAGTGATTGACCAAACCAACTTGCAAACATTCCCAGCAGCTGAACGACAAGCGGAGGCAGAGCTGCCCCGGCCAGCTCCAGAAGGAACCAGAAGTGATTTGGAGGAATTACAGTCACCTGAGCCCCTTAGCCTCCAGTCACGAAGGAGGCTGAAATGGGCAGCTCAGAGGGAAGCTATGTTGGCTAGATTAAGGAAGCAATGACAAGTAACACCTATCTCTGTGGCTATTTAGGTCTGTCAACATGGCTTGCTCTTTCCTTGTAGCAAATTACTTACAAGCTTCACGACCCTTGTGTTCTGGCTCCCTTGACCCCTCCTGATGGACCTCTGCTTTCTAGACTGTTGGACTAGACTTCGACCTGGCTCGGTTTTGCGGTTTCCTTAATAGCTGTTGTATCGGACGTTCCTCACTACCTCTTCCTCCTCCTCTTCGCAGCAAGTATTCTCGCCTCCTCCCCCTTGCTGGCAGTGAGGCACAGGCAGGGAGTTGGTCTCTGACAATTATTCCACTTTCAGCATCCTATGCAGTCTTCAAAGGCCTCTCCCTAAACTGCAAACCCTAGGATTCCATAAGATGTTGAAAGTGGAATACAGTCAGCCCTCCACATTCACGGGTTTCATTTTTGCGGATTTGACTATTCACGGATTATTTGCTGTCCCCTCTGCTGCCTCCATGTGCTATTTTTAATAGGAACTGCAAGCCTCATGAGACTGAGAAACTGCAAACAATACTTCTAAGTCCCTCTTAAAAATGGTGTGGGGCAGCAGTGGAGGTGGCTGTAAGCCCCATCAGCCCCCCACTTCTGCCTTGGGAAGGAACCCTGATGCCTGAAAGGAATCCACGATGGGTTGAATATGGCAATCATACTTTTTTGTGTGTTAAATGTGGTTTAGGAGGGCCTTGAGTTATTCATGGTTTTTCCACTTTCACGGGGTCCGTGCCCCTAACCCTAGCAAATGTGGAGGGATGATTGTAATAGCACTATAACAGTGTAGTGCAGAAATGGCCTCAGTTTCAAACCCCACAGACCCATACTGGGAATCCAGAAGGGCTGGTTTTGGTCTCAAGGTCTGATGTTCCACACTTCTTTTCTAAAGTTATGAACCTGATGCCTTCCAGATGTATTGGACTAGAGCTAACATCATCTCCAGCCAGCCGGCCAGTTTGGGGGAAATTGCATGGTATTGAGCCCTCTAGGATACTTTTCACTTCCAAGCAACTACTTTATCTATTTTCTTTAGCAGCAGAACAATGGTGTAGACTTGTCTCCAACTGCCAACTGTATGTAAACAAAATCAATATAACATTATGTTTTAATGCCTTGAATGCAGAACCAGACAACCAGAACTTGATTTATAGGCCCCGCTCATATTGTCTTGTTAACAAATTGATTAAATGACGAGATTAACAGTACAACCCTACAGAGGTCTTCCCAGAAGTAAGCCTCATGGACTTTAGTGGAAGTTATTCACTGCTATATAGGATTTCAGCCTAGGAATGCAAGAGATATTTCCATGTCTAAATCAATTAACATAAATATTTAAAGGAATTTCATCAAATATTTGAGTCAGTGAAGGAATTTTGTAAGAGGCTTTGCTTCTACCTAGTGGCAGAAATGTGAACTGTGTGAAGGATTTTGTGCCCCCCCATTTCATTTCTTGCTTCAAAAAAAAAATGCCAGCAGTAAATGTATGTTTGTTTGTTTATTTACCTCCCTCTTCCCAATTTGAGAGTCCAGGCAGCTTACAACAGTTAAAACAAACATAATTTAAAAATTAACAATATACAAAAATTAAAAATGTAACTGAACCATCAAAAATATGTTAAAAATATTAAAGAAAACAGCAGATGGAAAATGTAATCTGCACCCTGCCAATCTGAAGTCACAAAAAGTAGGAATATTTATCTTAGCTAATGAGACCTAAGAAAGATTGGCATTCTCTGAGTTGTGGCATGCAAATATAGCCATTTTTCTCGTTGTCTGTGACAAGCAAGCTAAGCCTAGAAAGGTCGAATTGAGCTGGTGTCATACTTCCTTTCCTACCACCCCACCCCATAATGATCATGGGCTTTAGGCCCTTTTCGCACGGGCTTTCTCTCGCGAAAGAGCCCCGTTAGCTTTGCGGGAGTGGGAGCGCTGCTCTGCACGATGCACTCCCACTTCCGTGGCACTCATGGGGCTCAAGCGGCGCTGACGCGGATTTTTTTATTTTTGGCTTTCAGCCGAAAATAAACCACGCTCACGCAAGGCTCCCGGCGCCGCCACGCACTTACCTTCCATGCGGTGTGTTGGCGAACCAGCTGGGTAGCGCTTCCTCCCCCAGCGCTGCCTACAGCTCCCAGGGAGCGCTGCAGAAGCTGGGGCATGGCTGGAAAGTGACCAATGCGAGAGCAGAATCCACGTGTGGTAAGGAGGCGCGGGGGGAGCAGTGGCGTTTCGGGAGAGGCTTCTCGCGCGAGCCGCCCTCCCCCGTTGCGCAATCGCCGGTGCTGCGAAAAGGGATTTAGTGTCTAGTGTGAATTGGAGGTGAGGTTTACCAAGGCCTACCACCAATGGTAGCACAGTGAAGTAAGTTTAGGCTCTGAACTGAATGGTCTGAGAGAAGGGTTGTTTCTTTAAATAATAATATGCATTTTTCACTGATTCACCTCAAAATGTGTTAAACCAGCCTGTCTGCTTATTCTGATAAGTGAGACCATGGTCCTCTGACCCAAAGTTCTACCCAGATGGGAACACTTTACCATACCCTGAAGCTCAGTGGGACACAGCAGACAAAAACAGCATGCATATTAGCATCTAGAGAAGACCTTTTGTTTAGAAGTAAATAACTTACTATAATTGCTACACAAGTAGGATTGGGAAGATGCCATTCAAGGGAGAAAACATGACTTTGGCAAAGCTAACAAAATGAATTTCAACAGAGAGAAATGTAAGGTCCTACACTTAGGCAGAAAAAAATGGTATGCAGAAATATAGGATGGGGGACACGTGGCTGGCTAACAGTACGTGTGAAAGGGATCTAGGAGTCTTCATAGACTACAGCAGTGTGATGCGGCAGCCAAGAAAGCCAATGCAATTCTTGGTTGCATCAATAGGAGTATGGTGTCTAGACTGAGGGAGGTATTGGTACCACTTTATTCTGCATTGGTTAGACCTCATCTTAAATACTGCATCCAATTCTGGGCACCCCAATTCAAGAAGGATATGGATAAGCTGGAGCAGGTCCAGAGGAGGGCAACCAAAATGGTGAGGGGCCTGGAAGCCATGCCCTATGAGGACAGACTTAGAGAGCTGGGTATGTTTAGTCTGCAGAAGAGAAGGTTGAGAGGGTACATGATAGCCATGTTTAAATATTTGAAGGGATGTCATGTCGAGGAGGGAGTGGGCTTGTTTTCTCCTGCTCTTGAGACCAGGACAAGGAGCAATGGATGCAAGCTGCAGGAGGGGAGATTCCGCCTGAACCTCAGGAGGAATTTCCTGACGGTCAAGGCTGTCCGGCAGTGGAATGTGCTGCCACGGAGTGTGGTGGAGTCTCCTTCTTTGGAGGTTTTTAAGCAGAGGTTGGATGGCCACTTGTCGGGAGTGCTTTGAGGGTTTTCCTGCATGGCAGGGGGTTGGACTGGATGGCCCTTGTGGTCTCTTCAAACTCTACATTTCTATGATTCTAAGTCTTTATTAAGGCACGTAAGCCTTTGTCAAATACCCGTGCGCCCTTCCTAGCCCCCTTTTTCTTCCTCCCATTTTCTCCCTCCTGCCTCACTTTCTATTTTCTCCTCAGCCAATACATGCAATGAAATCTTTCCTTCTCATCCAGCTATATTTTGACTCTCACTAACCATAATCAAGCCATTTATTCCTCTTCCCACCGACACACACTCTTCATTCTTGGATGACAACTGGAATTACATGAGGGCCAAAATAAGCTCTTCACTTAGCAAAGCCCTTCATGGATAGACGATGCTGGAGGCACTGGCATTATTGGCTTTGACAGGAATGTGGCTTCAGACTCACTTCCCCATGCAAGAGGAGAAAGTCATAAGTGAAACCATGCTATTTGTCACCAAAAATAGTGGGATCTCTCTGATAAAAGCCTCCAGGAGTCATGCCTGGGGGAAGAGAGAGGCTTCCATGGACCAGATGGAAAACTATCATGGGCCAGAAGTTCCCCTGCCCTTCACATCTGTGTACGTGTGTATATTTATGTGTGGGTATATAGAGGGCCAATGTGGTATAATGGTCTGAATGTTGGACTACAACCCTGGAGACCAACATCGGGTGACTTTGGGTATGTCACACACTCTCAGCACCCAAAAAAATCTGTGATAGGGTTTTCAACAGGCAATCCTAAGGCACACAACAACAATATAGAGAGGCAAGAGCCAGCACAGTGTAGTGGTCTGAGCATGGGACTACAACCTTGGAAGCCAGTGTTGAAAATCCTGCTGGCCCATGGTAACCCACTGAGTGGCCTTGGGCAAGTCACACTCTCTCAATCTCAGAGAAAGGCAAAAGCAAACCCCCTCTTAATAAACCTTGCCAGGAAAGCCCCATGATAGGTTTGCCTTGTTGTTGTTTTGGAGTGACTGTTCTCTCTGTTGTGGCTTGGGCATGGCCTTCACATTCCATTCTTGTCTTTGATCCTTGAATTGCATGCACTAGTACTTTCCCTTTTTAAATGCCACCTAGGGATAAAGCATACAGCTCAGGAGGTTTATTTTTACATTCTCTCAATTCTAGTGCATCTGGACTGTGGGTGTGTACATTATCTATAGATAAATCCATTCTTTCTGTTAGAAGTCATGCTTTTGTTTGTAACATGCAGCTTCTGAAGGGATGGATAGACTTTGGGTGGGGGTAGTGAGTTGGAGAAGATTTTTATTAAAAATTGGAGCCACCAGTGGAGAAATAATACCTCTAATAGACATAGCCTGTTGTGGCTGAGCTTGGGCATTAAAATTTCCCATGTAGAAACAAGTGAGAAGTCTGCTTCCCCTCAGAACATTCTCTCCCTTCAATATGTCTCTTTCTTTGGTGGCTCCATTTTGTCAAAATAAAGACTGCATCTAAAAGGAATCATAGAACCACAAGGTGTTCCAGGCAATGGTTTTGCCATGAGGGAAAACATTCATCTAGTTTGCACATGATCAGCAAACATCATCACTTCTTCCCATGACTACCAATAAGAATGTTATATATAAGATATAGATTCCTTGCTTAGCATGGGAAGTGGGGGAAGGAAGGGAATAGAAGGGTGTCATCCATCCCTCTTTTGACAGTTCCTTTTTGGCTAATATAACTTGTTGGGAAAAGAGAAGCCTGCTTGTGCTGTCCTCAAGCCAACGCCTACTGGCAGAACTGATTCAGGACATCCATTTGCTGGCTAGGGCTGACCAGTTTTTATTTACTAAAGAAAACTGGAATATTTCCCAGTTCATAATTGCCTCTAATGAGATAATTACAGCTACACTAACAAGGCTTTACCTCAGAGCGCATAACTGAGAAGAAACACAGCAGCTTCAGCTCAAAAATTATTCATACTGGGAGGATCATTATCCTCCCTGTTTATGAAATGATACTGAGTGATATCTTTCAGCGAAATTATGCAGGTGTCTGAATGTTATGGCACCTGGCATCTTGGGTAGCAAGTCCTAGCTTGATTGCAGATAAGTATCATCCAAGAAGCAATGTACCCAATCAATTTGGTGAACCTCTTACAAGTTGTTGAGTGTAGGTGGGCTTCTGGGCTTCAGCCAAATTTTGCTGAATAGTTGAGGAGAAGGAGGAGAAGCAGCAGCTGCAGGAATTACTGTTCCCAAGGACACCCTGCATTCTCTCAGTTCCCCAGAATAAAGAATAAACACAGGGGGTCATTCACCAAGTGGCAACTCACCACACTTAATGAGTTGCTCATTTGTAAGTTACAACCAAGTCCACAAAGGACTCAAACCCTTACAGGGATTTGATCTAAATTTTCCAGGATTCAATACTTTGGGATTTTTGTCCCTCAAAATCTTTCCCAATCATTACTATGTAGCTATGAAATATTATTCATACTGTATGTTTAAAAAAGAAAATTAAAAGCTGGGCAAAAATTAAGCTATCCTGTGAGGTCAGAGTAGATATCTTACCCAGATTTATTTCTGTAATGTGAAAAGATGTCAGCTGTTTGGCAAAAATACAAAACATTGCTAGCTCCACCACTATCTCCACTCTGTGCCATTCAAGAACACTTTTAAATTTCAAAAACAAGGACAGATTTAAGTAACTTGCTAGATGTAAACAAACAGGCAGGCATAGAATCAGAGACCATCAAATGTAAGTCATTAACAGATACCTAGCAACAGGAAAAACTAGAAGAATTAAGAGCATTTTTGTTCCATATTGGCCTGATCACTATACTTGAACAATACATACAAAGATCCTCAGAATCATTAGGAGCTTTATAATTCCCATAAATCCAGAGGGCTAGTTTTGAACATTTACAAAGCTATCATAGGAGACTCATTTTGCATATAAAAGGGGTCAAAGCTAATTTGGGAATGAAACTTTTTTCTAAAAAATCTATTTCAGATTAAAATTTAGGGGAAAATTGTACTACTGAACCACATCACAAAAATGTTGGAGATAGAGATCTTGGAATACATGTGGATCTTTTGCCCTACAATTCCAGAATTTGGGGAATTTCTATTCTGGTTAAACCACATACGGCAAAACATTACTTTCTCATAATCTTTAATATTCTTCATCTTTGATGGGGGAAATACAGGCCTTCCACATAAAAACCAATTTTAATTTAGGTTGGAACTGCTAGAGTAGAAATAGTAAAATCCTAGAAATCCACAGAAGGAATATCTGCATGGATGAGACATGCCCTCCAACATTTCACAGATGAAAAGTGGGAAACAAGCAACATCAGTGTGTGGTCAACGTGAGAAAAAGCATTAATAAGGAAGAACACGCAAGCTTGGAAAGGCTGCAATAGCCTGCTTTTATCTGAGCCTGCTGGGAAAGGCAAGATTTAACTTTCTTCCTCTCCCTCTTACTGAGTTAATTGAGTAGAAACTGAATACTTTTGCACTTTGAACTCAAGTCTGCAGCAATTCAAGTAAGCTGAGGACAAGGGAGGAAAGTGGGAGAGAGAAACTGGGACATTTTAAAGGCTGATGAAAAAATGGGATGTTAGAGGATTAATTGTGACTGTCCCTGTTGGAGGAAGCGGTGCATCTAGGTTCAACAGCACCTAGGGCAAGCATGGAAGTTGTGCCCCCAGGTGCTGCTGATTTTCCCGCTGCCACTGCCCTGGGTGGAGATAGACCCTGGCAGGAGCGGCAAACCATGCCTGGTTGGAAGGGCAGCTGCTGCCAGCCCCTGCCCCAGGCAGAGGAAGACCCTAGGGGGAAAGCTTTGTTTCTTTCATTTTAGTGGCTGTGAAGAAGTGGCTACCCTGGGGTGACCCCCATGCCAAAATGGGTGGGGGGAGAGGGAATTGGACAGAGTGCCTTAGTTGTCTATTGTTGCCTGGAAGGAGCGGCAGGGGTGGTTACGCAGACCCAGTTGGAAGGGCTGCTGCCACCGCCACCTCCCTTGGACAGAGGAAGACCCTGGTAGGGGAGCAGTGGGCCAGGCCTGGTTGGAAAGGTGGAGAGCTTTTACGCCACCCTGGCATTGGCACCCAGGGCACATGCCCTACTTGCTCCACTCTAGATATGCCTCTGGTTGAAGGGTATGATAAGAATGATCATGAAATAATTGTTCAAACAAAACCATAGTCATGTATACCTTTAAATATTGCAAAATAATTTATTAATAAAAACAAAAAAGTTTTAACACTGCTAGAGTGTAAAACTCTGCCTATGCAGAGATCTAAAAGGAAGTGATGTCAAAAGGAAGCACACAAAACTGGCCCATAAATGTTCATTTGCGTTGGAGGAAGAGCTGTGTGGTGTTTACCACTGTGAAGCCAGGTAAAACTGGTCTGCAAGGATGTATACTATATAGTATGCTATAAAGTAAAACAAGATAAGCAAGAAATAATAATATATCAAAAATATATTGTGCCCAGTCTGATAAATAATGTCATTTAAGAAAGTGATTCCTGCTGTTGCCCAATTAATCCCTGGTTTGTGATCAGTGGCAATTGATTCTTAGGAAATGTACCTTATCTTATATTCTATTCACAATAAACATCTCTCTCCCCTTTTAAATTTCTGCAAAATAAACAAAAGGCACATTTTTGAAATCTGGAAGATCATTTGAGTGGTATAGATGTTATCATTGAATTCCGTAATGGTGTCATAAGCGTATTCAGGTCATGCCAATGATGGGAATATGAATCTCCTATTTATTTCAGAAGAAGAATTTGTCCTGAAAAGGTTCCCGTGGAAGGAATTGTTTTTTTATTTAAAAGCTGAAATATTCATTTTTCCATGACTTACATCCATATTTGAGGTACAGTTTTATCATGACCTACCCATTCCTGTTTTCAAGATGCTTCCTACTCCCTTTTATGATTTTTAAATAATCATGAGACTGTATGCCCTCCTACAACACTCTCTGCAGATGGGCGCAATATGCATTATTTAAATAAATAAATGAGTCACAGTTAACATGATGAATTATTTATATATGCCTTCTTTTTTGTAAATTATGTGCTCTAGACAGAACCCAGAACAGTCTGATGCAAGTAAATACTTTCAAAACTTGAAACAATAATAAAGGAAACTAACATATTGAGGCCATTGTGCACTACACTGTTGTAGCATTACTATTCCACTTTCAACAGCCTGTGGAATTCTGGGGTTTGTAGTTTACTGAGGCCAAAGAGCTCTCTGGCTGAGAATTCTAAATGCCCCTCCATAAAGTACAAACCCTAGGATCCCATAAGGTGTTGAAAGTGAAATAAGAGCACTATAAGTGTAGTGCAGAAATTGTCTATGGTACCCAATACATACCCTTCCAAAATACGTGTATATCCAACCGTTAGTCTCAAATAAAGTAAACCCATTGAATAAATAGGATGTATGTGTTGAACTAGCATTCAGCAATTGATTGAATGGGACTATGCTAACTGGGACAAGCAATTAGATCTAGACTATTAAGGTGCTTGTTTATTGTAAAAATTTAATACACCCTCTCATTTGGGGAAGGCAGCATATAACTGAAAAGAAAAATGAAATAATACAAAACAATACAAAACAAAATAATGTTGTTGTTGTTGTTGTTTGAAAAGGGCAAACAATATCTTTACCGAGCCATGGAATGACGTGGGGTCACAATCCTCCTCGTGAACAGATTTCCAGATACAGTGTGCCACTATTGAAAGGGCTCTGAATGCCAGACTGACCACTATGTATACCTTGCAAAAGGTTTTCAGAAAATATTCTTAGCATTTGTCTATTGTTCAATAAATCTGAAAGGATTATCTGTCCAGTGGAATTTTTAGTTATCTCTGTGATTTCTCCCCAGACTCATGCTTTGCAGTCTGGATCTAAATTTATAGTTTTTTGCCCTTTATTGTCACTGAACGTGTGCCATTAAACACTCAGGGCCAGCCCCACCACTGGTGAGTCAGTTGCCTCAGGCAACAGATACTGAGAAGCAAGGAACTGACATTACAGATTGGGAGGACATATCTGCATGTGTCATGTAAGTTTCCCACGCTTTCTAAGATAGCCTAATGTCCTCGAGGAGGACTTTATCCCCCAACCAATGTGGAAGTAAGATTTAACTGCCAATCTGAGTTAGCCTTTCTACATGGAATGAGAGAGGATAATATCTCATCCTTTGCCTCAGCAGCAAAACATAAATAATACCTTGAAGCAGGCCAAGTGTTCTGTATTCCTCAATTGCCATGGCAGAAAAATGTTTCACATGCTTAGTTCCCATATTTCCAGCTATAACTGCAGGCATAGTAAGGGGGGCAAGTGACAAGTCATTCCAATCTAGATCGAACTGTGTCACAAGCAGACAGCAAGTGCCACAGCTTACTAGCAAAGTATGTTTTTGTATGCACAAGGTGCCAAGTTCATTCCCCAAGATGGACAATACTGGGTTAGGTAGAAGAATAACCTGAACCAGGTATAAACCTCCTATAACTATGTGCATTTTAAAGAGGTATTGGATCTCAACCATTCTCATCAGTGACCCAAACCACATGCCGAAGCAGATGGCAACAAAACCCCAGGATCACTTGCCAATCAGATCAAAGGGGAAAAAAATGAATAAACCTATATGTAAGTTGATAAGCAATGTAATGTGCATACATACAGTATTTCAAACAAAACAGAAATGATTACCATCAGTCATACATCCAGCTTATAAACATTGTACTAAATATGCCCTTTTTTTTTTTTTTTGGCGTAAAACACCAGTATCAAACACAAATTAGAATGTGCTGAAATGTGAGGAAAGATGAGAATATGAACAATTAGCAATTGACACCTATGCTAAATAGCCAATTAAATCATACTAAGCAACCTGGTTCTTATTTCATCTCTTCTTCAGTCTGGTATCAGGTTTAAGCCAATCAATAAAAATTGTTTCCATTATAGTACATTTTTATTTGTGAACAAATCTGACATTTTGTGCTGAAGCACTTTTATGTTTTCTAAACTTTTTAGAAAAACAGGTGTGAAAGAGATGAGCAGCAGTCTGATCTTCTGACTCTAAATAAGAAGATCATCAATTATCAATAATGCCCCTAAAATGGGCAAACGCCACAAGAAAGCAATCTAAAGAGCATTTTACGTGGCACAGTGAATCACCAAAGAACCCTTCTTTGATTTAGAAAGATAGCATGGTAGATTTTTATTAGGGAAATGCTTGTCCAAGTTACTTTTGTCTGTATGATATTGGACCAGTCACTATCCTTTAGCCCAGTTGATGATATTAAAATGCAACCCTCATATGAGCCACCCAGAACCTGTTGAGGAATGGGTGGGTAGGATTCAAATAGGATTCCAAAGGAAAAAGGAGGGGGGAATAAGATCAAATATAAGGAAGAAACAATCCCTTTCTCTTGTTTTTAGACTACAAAATGATGTACCTGAATAGAAATCATCCACAATTAAATACAAAATGCTGACTTGTCTGACTTACTTCATATCTGACAGCATGATTTGCTTAGGCATGGAAGTGGAAAGTCACTGCCTTCCACCCACCCACCCCAAACTGATTAATGGGGCTTATATACCTCCTGGTGGCACAGTATTTTGTCTTGCCAATAAAGTATATCTAGATGAAGGAGGAACTTCTGGGAAGGGTATACAGTTCTATTAACTTGACTGTGTCAAAAGACCCAGACAATTCAACAAACATCAATTGTAAATCTTTAACTTGAGCACTAATATACCACTAGGCTAAAAAAAACAAAACAAAAAAAACCCCTCACTGCTAAACTGGGATCTCTCATCATCCAAATTTAAGATCTGAATGCCATTAACACGATCTTTTTATATATTCCTTCCATACCTGAATCTACCTACAGAATGAATACTTCATGTACCTCCAATAGAGAGGAATAAGAGTGTTCCACAGGTTTGTCTGTGTTTAAGGAATGATTTTGCTTCATCACTGCATGTTTTAACTTGTGTATCATTATTTTTCCTCCCATATGATGCATGGGGAAATGACCTCCATGTGTGAAAAATGTATTGCAGGTAATACTAATTTGAGGTGGAGATAGATGAACTCCTGAGGCTAAATTCTAGAAAGTCATCAGGTTTAAAGACATAAACAAGTTAACTACAGCCAATGACAGCATTTGCCTATTCTGTTTTTAAAAAATAGCAGCAGTGCTATTGGGTAAATCAAATTTACAACAAGTAGAGTCATATCTTGTTTCTTTTTAAACGTGGTTTGGTATTTTGCCAGGATGTCTCATTAAGAAAAAATTTGGCTGAGAGCAGTCAACCGTTGAGAAAACTCAACTTTTAGCTTCCCAACAATATGAGCCAGTGGGAGGATTTTTATGAGCCCTTTCCAAACAATGATAAGATTAGAGCTTTGTTCTTTTGATAGATTAAGTGTCAATGTATTCCTTTGCCCAAATAAACAGCAAGCTATTGCTCAGAGGACCTTGTGCTCAGTCTCAGCCTTGAGGCTCATTATGTGACCTTGGTCTCAGTCTCAGGGCTGTCTCAGGGGCACATCCAGACCAGCAAACATTGTGGGAGGTGCTGGGATAATGTCGCTGGGTTTTCCCAAGTAATCACTGATCTTCCCACTTCTGCATCCAGTTGGACCATATAAAGCCCAGTGTCCCCTGCTTCTTTTTGTCAATGGTTGTACCACAGATCCATACATGTCTCCCCATCTGTTTCTTTTCCCCTTTCTGGGACATGCTTCTTCACTAACAGTGGGTGGGAGTCCACTCCTGGACAGTCCTCCTGGAGCAATCATTCCCCCATTTCTCAGCCCCTTCTTGTAAACCCAACACCTTCAACACATATGATGCCTCTATATATGATATATGACCAGTTATTTGTACACTCATTCATTCCGTTCTGCATTTTGTTTTTATTTTTCCCCACTTTTTTGTTCTTTCTTTCTTTCTTTCTTTCTTTGCATGTTAACGCAAAAAGTCTATGATGATGGGGTGGGGCACCAAAATCAGATATTTCTACTTTTCTTTGCTATCTAAGATATCTTGAGAGCACTTCATTTTCTGTATATTCTGTACATATTGAGTCCAAAGTGGAAAAGTAGTTTGTAGTCAGTTAATTCAGCACAGGGAGAAGAAAGAACAGGGCAGAATCTTACCTTTCCCACTAGGTTCAGGCAAAAGCAAATGGCTGCAGCCTCCACTAGCTTGTATTTTCCTCTATCATTAATAACATTAATAACTGTTGCCATCTTGGCCACACTTGGTTGTTGCTTGTCCACGTATTTCCTGGTTTTGATCATCTGAAATGTTAGAGGGTATGATATATGTGTTAGTGCTTCTCCAAGCATCTCCACCTTGTTTGTGCATGTGAACTTTTCTATGCATGTGTGTCCTTGTGTGTATGTGTGCGTGAAATGACTGTTTTGACAGAATGGTGGGCTGTACACCAATAAACAATTTTTGTTATGCCATCTGTGAAATGGTGTTGGAACAGAAATGTGTAGGTTCAAAAAGAGTGGTTTTATGTCTGACACTTAGGTTCTTGAGCAAGTTACTTTGTTTTTAGTTTTCCTAGGTTTCCATATAGAAAATCGTCCATACCAATTATAAGGGCCAATTTGGAAACAGGTAAGCCTGTCCATGCCAGTCATTTTGTTAGACTGTCCATGACACTGTCTAAAAATCAGATGAGATCTCACTGTCCCAGAAGGTTTTGGGACCTCTGGATACTGAGCCACGTTGGCCAGCAGCCTAGCTTATTATAAGGCATCCTTCTCAGTTCATAATAATCGTCCACAGGCAAAACCATGAATAATTTTTTTCTATGCCAGACATTAAACAGTCACATTACTGCTGTCTCCATCATCTCATACATTCCTTCCTTTCAGAGTAATAGATTATAATTCTGATAGTTTCTATGATAAGTCTAATTCAGCAGAATCAAAATCTAATCATAAACAGATCTTTTAAAATATGGTGTCCTTATTAAGCACATTGAAATTTTAATGTGCTAACTGCAAAGCCTGGAAAGTAACATTTAAAAAGATTTAATACAATGATGTGTTGAAGCCATCCATAACTAAACAGTGACAGGGTGATGCTCTGGTCTCCTCCTTGTTAAACATAAATTTCAAAGCTCTGCAGTCCAAATGAAATGGAAGCAGGTAGACATTTTGTTGAAAGCAGTATATATGGTTAATTCTGGCTCTTTACCAGGCTTATTCAGAAAAAAAATCCTACAGAGTTCACTGTACTTTCAGATGAGTGTGCATTCAACTACAGCCTTGTTGTGCTCAACTGATTTTCTGTATTTCACTGATTTCAACAAGAGTTAACCACACTTATGTTCTATTGATCTAAATGACATTCAGTTTAACCTACGATGCTTATCTTACGTGCTAAGTGATTCAATAAATGTTCTGTTTATTTTATTCTCATGGCTGCCAAACAAGGTACAATGACTGAAGCTTTATCTGTTAACTAGGAGATAAGACCACACAGGGAATGTCTGTAAAATGAAATCAACCCATAAATTCTCCAACAGCAGCTTTTTGTTTGGTCACTAGAGGCCGCTGTAGCAGCAGAAAAGAGATGCCACTGAAAAACCGAACCTAAAAAAGCATTCAATATTTCAGGGCCAGCATGGTGTAGTAGTCTGAGCACTGGATTATGACTCTGGAGAATAGGGTTCAAATGTCTGCTCAACCATGTAAATCCACTGGTTGACCTTTGGCAAGTCACACTTTCTCAGGGCCCTTCCACACTACACTGTTATAGTGCTATTATTCCACTTTCAACATCCTATGGAATCTTGGAGTTTGCAGTTTAGAGAGGGGCATTTAGAATTCTTAGCCAGAGAGCTCTTTGGCCTCAGTAAACATAGAATTCCACAGGATATTGAAAGTGGAATAAAAGTGCTATAACAGTGTAGTGTGGAGATGGCCTCAATATGTTAGTTGCCTTCATTATTGTTTCAAGTTTTGAAAGCGTTTACTTGCATTACACTGCTCTGGGTTCTGTCTAGAGCACATAATTTACAAAAAAAGAAGGCATGTATAAATAATAAATAACAGTGTAATGTGGAAAGGCCCTCAGTCTCAGAGGAAGGCAAGATAAAAACTCTGAACAAATCTTTCCAACAAAACCTATGATGGGTTTCCCTTGAGGTCACCGTAAGTTGGAAACCACTTGAAGACATACAACAACAAGTAGGATGGGAGCCCATCAATGAATTCCAAGTGCTGTAGGCTATATTTGAGAAGAAGGAACTGGCAAAACCACCCATGAGTATTCCTTGTCTAAAAAAACCCTATGAAATTAATGGGGTCTACAGGCAACTTGAAGACACATACACACACACAAGTAGGATTTATGAAGTCTAAAGTGAACAATTAGAACAGTGTGTTGTGAAGCTGCACCACAGTAGCACAGAGATCAGATAGTGGATGTGTGGAGAAAAAGGTTACCATTATAGTAATAAATTCTAAAATAATCTTGCAGTTAAGATAGAATCACAGAATTGTACAAGTTGGAAGCGGCTGCAAGGGCCATCCAGTCTGACCCTTTGCTATGCAGGAATACACCCCAAAAGAAATCCATCCACCCTCCAAAGAAGATCTCCAAAGAAGGCAGTCAATTCTATTTTCCAACAGCTCTTACAGAAAAGAAAAGTTCTTCCTAATGTTTAGGTGAAATTCTTTTAATTAGAAGGATCTACAAGGAAGTATCTGGGATCACAATATGTAAATATTAGCCATTTGAAAGGGACAGGTCATAAGCAGGAAGGCAGTACCCAACTAAATGATCTCATTTCTGCATCCCCACTTGCCATTCAAGCAAGCGTCTTTAAGCCAACTGACACAATAGTTCTGTCCACCCAAAATCTGCCCCTTGTGCATCAGCGATTAAGGCAGGAAATTCTAATGAGGTAAGCTGCCAAGGTGTTTTTTTTTAAAAAAAAAAAGAAAGAAAGCAAATACTGACTGCCTCTCAGCAGTCACAGGATTGTTGTGGGGATAAAACTAAAAAGGGGCCTATACACACTGTCTTTGTCTATACACACTCTTTGAGGGAAAAGCGTCCAAGCTCACCCAATAGGTATCCATGGCCGAAGAGAGAACTGAACCCTGATCGCCAAGATCGTATTCTAACGCTCAAACCACTACACCACACTACACCCTTCCTAAAAGTCTTTTTTTTAAAAAAAAAAATGGATAAAAAATAAGCATGATTGATTTCTCCGCTGCATCAAAGTTCCCTCAACCTTGCGTCTGGCCATGTCTTCCAGGAGTGTGGGGTGGAATACAGTACTTAAAGCTCTGGAGGGGATCTACGGACGCGCAGGCTCCAGCAACCCACCTCACCGCTCGGGAGGGAGCCCGGCTCTCCAGGCGGCAGTGGCGCCACGCGGCCGAAAGGGCGCGCTGCTGACCCGCCCAGCCGGCGGGGGCCCGCCTCGTCCTGCCGCTCGGCGCTTCCCGACGGCTGTGCCGCCGCCCCCCCGCCCCCGTCGTCCCACTCCACCTCTCCCCAGATGCGCCCCCCGACCGCTCGCAGGTTGCTGCTGCTGCTGCCGCCGCCGCCGCCGCCGCTGCCGGCCAGTTGCGCGTCAAGGCAGGAAACCCCGCCTCGGGCACTGACCGCAGCCTCCCGCGGCCAGCTTGAGCGACCCATCTGTGGTCTCTACGGGGATTAAAAAAAAAAAAATCGGCACCTTTCAATTATTGTGGGTTAACAATACGCGAAAGAGAAGAAGGGGCGGGGCGGGGCGGGGGGCTGAGCGAGAGCCGAAAGGAAGCAGCCGGAGGAAACTGCTGAGAGCCGATCGCCCTCCGGGAGAGGAAAAAAAAGAAACTTTCGTTCGTGCCGCCGCCGCCGCCCCGTTGCCTGCGGAGCGCGCACATGTCGCCGAAGAGGGAAGAGGACGAAGGGGAGCAAACTTTTTTGCCGGCGCCGCCGCCGCCGCCGCCGGAGCGCCTGCCGATCGACGGGGCACTTCGCAGCGAGGCTGTGGACAGAGCCCGGCCGTAGTAATTCCCGAGGCATCTCCGGAGAGCGGTGGGACAGTCGCTGTAGCCGAAGGCAAGCAAAAGGCTCACCGGATAAAAAGGATCGGGGGCGGGAAGGACGGCCGCCTGTTCGCCTGCGGGAAAAGACTGGCGCCGGGACTCACGAGAGGGGCGGGAAGGGAAAGGAGAACAGAAACGACCCGCTGCCGTCGCCGGTGGTGGGGATCGATGCGACGGCGGCTCCGAGCTCTCTTTCCAGCTCCCGCTGGGACTTTGTTTTGGAGCCTCTGAAGAGCAGCAGCTGGTGCACCGAGGCGCCGGACCGAGGGCTCCGCGGGGGGAGGAAGGCGCGATGGCGAGGCGGAGAGCCGTCCCGGGGAGCTGCTGTGCACGGGGGAGTCACCATCCAGGGTAAACCTCGTCTCCCCGCCACCACAAGGGGAAAAAAAAAAACGAGGGAAAGGCGAGTGGCAGGTTCGGAGCGGGATTTGTAGCGGCCCGGAGCCATTTTGAACTCCCTTAGGAACAAAAATAAGCCAAGCGAACCCAAACCTGTGACGGTGGGCGGAAGTTTCTGTTCCTCTTCCCGGCTCCCCTCTCCCTTTTCTTCTCGGCGGGAGCCAGCGGAGAGCCCCGAGGGAGGCGACGGGGCGCCGCTTCCCTCCCGGCCTCGCCCGCCCACCGCTCATGGACGAGGCCGGATGAGCAGCTCCGCGGGGGTGGATGGAGTTTGGAGCCCGTCGGGCGCTGCCATCCCTGCCTCGTCGTAAGCCTCGGAGATGCTGCGCCGCTGGCCCGCGGCCGCCTGGCTCTCGTGGCTGGCGCTGCTGGTGCCCGCGACGGGTTGGGAGCTCCACCTCACCGCCGGCGGCGGCGGGGACTTGTTGCTGGACCTCTCCCTGGGGCCCGCGTGGCTCTGCGCGCTAGACGAGACGCGGACGGCCCGGCCGCTGAGGGAGGCCGTGGAGGTGACGCGCGACGGGCTGCTGAAGAGAACCGCGAAGCCCGCCGAGTGCGCGGCTTGGGCCCGCAACCCGCTGCCGCTCCACTTGCTCCTGGTTTCCCCCGCCGGCGGCGGCGTCTTCCTCTCGCTCCGCCTGGCCGCTTACCTCCACGGGCCGGGCTGCCCCAGCGCTGCCCTGCAGCTGAGAGGCGGACGGCATGGGGTCCCACCTCGTCTCTCCGGCTATCTGGACCTCCTCCCCCTGAGGCAGCCCTTGGCCTCCTTGCTCTGCCCTCCTGCTTTGCCCCAGCAGCAGCAGCAGCTGCCCCCCAGGGGCGGGGAGGCCAATGGGGAGTTGGTGCTTTCTGCCCTCTTGACCTTGACAAGTTTTCCTCAGTGCCGGTGCCTCGAGGGCCACCCCCTGTCCTGCAGCGGGCAGGAAGGAGAAGCAGGGCGAGAAGTTAACTGCCAGCCATCCTCAGATACCGCTGGCCATTTGCAGCTCCTTTGTCACCTGAGGAGAAGCCAGGAGGTTGTTCTAGTAGATCTCTGTGCCAGGGGAGCAAAGCAGGTGGTGGGTGAAGAAAGACAGGGTAGGTGGGAGGGAGGGAGGAACCGAGAAGCAGTCTCCCCACAGTTGTGGGCAGAGAACAAGGGCAGCTGGGATTCTTGGCGCCGAGGGCCCAGGAGAATGAGGAGTGTGAACAACCCGCCACAGTTCAGGCTGACCAATTACCAGGTGTCGATAGCTGAGAACCAGCCCGCAGGCACTGTGGTCATCACGCTGGAAGCCCACGACCCAGACGAAGGGGAGGCAGGCCGGTTGGTGTATTCTTTAGAGGCCTTCTTTGACAAGCGTTCCAATGATTACTTCTCCATTGACTCTGACACGGGAGTAGTGGTGACCACTCGTAGCCTGGACCGGGAGACGAAGGATACCCATGTACTTCAAGTGACAGCCACAGACCATGGCACCCCACGGCATCGGTCAGCTACCACCTTTCTGACAGTGACTGTGAGTGATACCAATGACCATGGTCCAGTGTTTGAACAACCTGAGTATCGAGAGAACATTAGAGAGAATCTTGAGGTGGGTTATGAGGTGCTGACAATCCGTGCCACAGACAAGGATGCTCCAGACAATGCTAACCTGCTGTACCGTATTTTGGAACCAGGAGCTGGGGAAGGGGTTTTTGAGATTGATCCACACTCTGGTGTGGTGAGGACTTGTGCCCCTGTAGACCGAGAGGAGGTCTCAGAGTACCACCTTGTAGTAGAAGCCAATGATCAAGGTAAAGACCCAGGCCCTCGAAGTGCCACTGTCACAGTGCATATTACGGTGGAAGATGAGAATGACAATTCTCCACAGTTCAGTGAGAAACGATACTTGGTACAAATCCCAGAGGACACCCCAGTAAACAGCCAAGTGCTCCAGGTGCAAGCCACCGACAGAGACCGTGGCAGCAATGCACAGGTCCACTATAGCATTGTGAGTGGGAACCTCAAGGGCCAGTTCTACATCCATTCTTTCTCTGGCTCTATTGACTTGATCAACCCTCTGGACTATGAGACTATTCGAGAATACACTCTGAGAATCAAGGCCCAGGATGGGGGCAGGCCTCCACAGATCAATTCTAGTGGAATGGTGTCCATCCAAGTATTAGATGTAAATGATAATGCCCCAATTTTTGTAAGCACCCCCTTTCAAGCCACAGTACTGGAGAATGTCCCTGTGGGCTATTCAGTGTTACACATTCAGGCAGTAGATGCTGACTCAGGGGATAATGCCCACTTGGAATACAGACTTATTGAATTGCCTCAGCCTTCTGCTCTGGTAGCCACTGGGGGTGACATTTTCCCATTCCAAATTAACAATAGTACTGGGTGGATTACAGTGTCAGCTGAGCTTGACCGGGAGACTGTGGAGAATTATCACTTTGGAGTGGAGGCCAGGGACCACGGGGTGCCCGTCATGACTTCTTCTGCCAGTGTGTCCATTACTGTCCTTGATGTCAATGATAACAGCCCTACTTTCACTGAAAAAGTTTATCAGCTCAGGCTTAATGAGGATGCAGCAGTAGGTAGCAGTGTCTTGACACTGACGGCAGTGGACAAAGATGTCAATAGTGTGGTGACCTACCAGATCACTAGTGGCAACACAAGAAACCGCTTTGCTATCACTAGTCAGAGTGCAGGTGGGCTAATCACTCTGGCCTTGCCCCTGGATTACAAACAGGAGAGGCAGTATGTCCTGACAGTCACTGCTTCAGATGGAACTCTGTTTGACACTGTCCAGGTTTTTATCAACGTCACAGATGCCAACACACACCGACCTGTTTTCCAGAGTTCCCACTACACAGTGAGTGTCAGTGAAGACAAGCCCGTTGGCACATCCATTGTAACAATTGTTGCCACTGATGAGGATACTGGGGAGAATGCTCGGATCACTTACATCTTGGAGGACAACATCCCTCAGTTCCGCATTGATCCTGACACAGGCACAATCACAACTCTGATGGAACTAGACTATGAGGACCAAGCTTCTTACACATTGGCCATTACAGCGCAGGATAATGGGATCCCTCAGAAATCTGACACCACCTATGTGGAGATACTCATTTTAGATGCCAATGACAATGCACCCCGTTTCCTCCGTGACCGCTATCAGGGCACAGTCTTTGAAGATGTGCCCCTCTCCACCAGTGTCTTGCAGGTGTCTGCCACTGACCGTGATTCAGGGCCTAATGGCCGGCTCCTTTATACCTTCCAGGGTGGTGATGATGGTGATGGGGATTTTTACATTGAAGCCACTTCCGGGGTGATACGGACGTTGCGAAAGCTGGATCGTGAAAATGTGGCTGTCTATAGCTTGCGGGCTTTTGCTGTGGACAGGGGCAGCCCACCCCTCAAAGCCTCTGTGGATATCCAGGTTACCGTGTTAGATATCAATGATAATCCCCCTGTTTTCGAACAAGATGAGTTTGACATCTATGTGGAGGAAAACAGTCCTGTTGGTTCTATTGTGGCTAGGATCAGTGCTGTAGATCCAGATGAGGGAACGAATGCACAGATCATGTATCAGATTGTGGAAGGGAACATCCCTGAGGTCTTCCAGCTTGATCTTCTCAACGGTGATCTCACAGCTCTGATGGATCTGGATTATGAGAGCCAGACAGAGTATGTAATTGTGGTGCAAGCTACCTCAGCCCCTCTTGTGAGCCGAGCTACTGTCCACATACGCCTGAGAGATCAGAATGACAACCCTCCTGTCTTACAAGACTTCCAGATTCTTTTCAATAATTATGTCACCAACAAGTCTAACAGCTTCCCATCTGGAGTGATTGGCAAGATCCCTGCTCATGACCCTGATATATCTGACCGCCTTGACTACACCTTTGTCCAAGGCAATGAGTTAAACCTGCTTCTTTTGGACTCTGCAACTGGAGAACTCAAGCTCAGCCGTGATCTGGACAACAACAGACCCCTGGAGGCCATCATGAAAGTTTCAGTTTCAGGTGAGTAAGTGTTTTTGATCTTCAAAATTGACAGATGAAGGTGGGTCAGAATTTCATTTGTTGTCCTAAGATTCTGGCATAGGAAAGATGGATTCTTAAAATGGTAATTGGTGAGGTGGGAGGCAGCATGGGGAAAGAACAGCTCCAAAAATGTTCAAAACTGTTTTGTTTAACTCTGTTGTGAAATATAACCAACCATATTGTGACTCTCAGAACATTTTCTGTATAGGAAGATAAACGTAATGTTGGTGTATACATCTTTGCTGCTTGAAAGCAAGGTATATTTAAGTTAAATGTGGAGCCTATACTGGAAATTGATAAAACAGTAGATTTTTTCAGGGTTTGCCATAGACTGCACTGAGAACAGTCAGAGGAAGGTTTCGTGAGTTTCACAGCAGTAAAGGCCCTGTATTATAATACTTCTTAGAAACACTTTTGTTTCTGTTAGAACATATACTGTGTTAGATGTGCTTCTTACATCATTGAAGCACTATGATGTATAACAATGTGGATGTGGAATGTATAAAACATTTAGTTAAAAAAATTTTATCATCATCATTGCAGCCCCTAAATTTATAAATGTGAAAGGACATTCTTGTTTTAGTAAATAGAAACAGAAGACAGCCAGAACACTACCTTTTCTACATCTGTTGCCACTATTTCCAGACACGTCTTAGTAAGAGGATAATACTTCAAGGCCAAATTCCATAGCATCCTGTTTGATGATTAACACAGCAGATTCTGCTTAGCCAAAGTGAATCTAAGTGCACTTGCTATATTAATGAGGATTAAGCTGATATTACTGTTGAAAGAACAATACAACACTAGATCTAAAGTAGAGAAAAGAAAGAGCATTGTTCACATACCCCATTAAATGGGTCTCTAAAAGTATTCTGGGGCAATATTTGATCCTGAGAGGAAAAAACCTGGAAGAATAGTCTTGCTAGTCCAGAACTGTAGTAAAAAAGTAATCATAAAGTGCAACGACATTTAAAATCTGAAGGGCATGAAAAGGCAGGCCTGTTTGTATTAAAGTTCAGGCATGTACATGTCTCATTGTTTTTAAGTTTTTAACACTCTCTTCTGTTGGAATCAAAGAGATTTAAAAGTGCTTGATTTGGCTGGACTGTACCTCCTGATAAATATATTTGGGCATAAATTTCCATCAGTGAGACCTGTTTCATCAGGTTGTATGTTTGATTCTGAGGCTTATATCTGCACATTATTTTGAAGAGATGGCTAATGCAATGGTTCTTCCAAAACTGGATGTGAATGTTGCTTCATAGTTCCTTAGTAGTAAACCTACCACCACCACCACAACACTAAAGAACAGTAAAGAATGGTCAGTTAAGAGTTGCTAGAAGTGTTCTCAGTGGCAACAGAATGTGTGATTGCCAGGTGATGGGGAAAAATGTCTGATGATTATGTCCATCATGCTTTGCTTGTGGGTTTCTTATGCAAATCTAGATAGCTGCTTTTAGAAGAAGTGATGTGTGCTTTTAAGTGACCAAATAAATGGCATATCCATATTTGTGAACATGTGCTATTATACTCATGTGCTGTATTTCCCATAGGTTGGCCCCTATAGAATAGAATACTGAACTAGATAAGACTTCAGCCTGTGCCAACTGAGCTCATCTTATGTTCTTACACATTATAATAACAAGTCTTTATGTGGTTCAGCAATTTCAGTGATATGTGTACAACTTATAAATTTTTATTCATGCCTCATTTCACAATTCGGTAGTTTGAATAAGCCGTAGAAACAACCCATAGAAAAGAACTTATTCCTTTCTTCTGAACTATGGAATTGTTTTCTGTCATTATAGCTCATGTTGTGATCTGTAATGGAGTGTCTAACCCTTTACAGTTTTGTTGTGCTGTTTTATTGCAGATCTTCTAAGCAGCTACATCTCTTATTGGCCTTTTGTTAGTGATGCTTTACATTCCCAGTTGTCTTTTCATTTTGTGAGAAGTGGCTTCAGTGTGTGTAAATATCATTTTGGGAGGTGCTTCTTTTTGGCTGCTTTATGTTGAGATTCTACTCAATGCGTTGCTTCTGTCAACACCTAATTAGAAGGTAGTGCTATAAAGAGAAGGTTACCATTAGATCAGTCAAACAAGTCGCATTGCTAAGCAGTATGCTCCAGCATATGAGCAGGACTAGTGAAAGTGATGCTGATACCCATGACTGTATTTAATTCAGTATTCCATTTGATGACTGAATTCAATTTTATGCAGAACTTCAGAAGTGAGTAGTTGTGGTTAGTGTGTAATTGTTACATCTACATCAGTTAAAGATTCCTAGAGATAATAGTTGATTCTGTAGCTTTGTAGTGGTATGCATTTGGGTGATATATATATATATATTCATCATCAAGCTGAATCAACTGATAGAGAATAAGAAATCCTTCAAAATTGAATGATAACAAATGGGTCATGCAACAAAATTCAGACCGTACAAATTATGAAGAGGTGACAGCATAATGTATCCTCACTGTAACTGTTCTTCAAATTAAAATAAATGGAAATAATAATAATAATAGTAGTAGTAGTAGTAATAATATCATCTGCAGATTTTAATGGATGGGCATAAAGGGAATGTCTTCGTGCATATTACCACTGAAAAAAAAATCTAAATATACTAAAGTCCCAAATAAATTGTTTCACTAAAGTACCTTCACTAAGGTATTCACATTGGTTGGTTTCAATTTTCTCTGGATTTCATCTATTGGTTTTCCATGTTCACCTAAACATCAGCCTAAACAGTCTCCTTGTTCAGATTGGAGTAAAGTCTGCTTCAAACATCTCAGGTACTGCATGGAAAAAATTCCTAAACAGGGCATATTGCACAGTTTATTATTAGGTTCTGGTACATGTACATGGGCCTAATTCCATCATGCAGGTGTACCTGTAGGATAAGCGTGGATTTATCACACAAGTCAATTCCCTCATTAGAAAAAAAAAGGGTCCTGTCACCTTCATCTTCTACCCATATAAAAACAAAAGAAGAGACATGATGGATCAGGCTAAAGAACCATCTACTCTGTACACACACTGGACAAGTAGTTGGCCTTGGGAAGTCCACAAGCAGAAGTGAGTTCAGTGACTTCCTCTTGTTTGTGTTTCTTAACAACTGGTGTAAAAGGAAGCACACATTCACTAATACTGTAGGTGACAAGCTATCATGACTAGTAGGCATCAATAACTTTATGCAAAATTTTTCCAGTTATCATTTGAAAAGCTTCTAGTTTAGTGGCTTCTAGTAGCAGAAGTTTAACTACTAGTTTGCCAAATTTTTAATTACACACTGTACAAAAGCAGCATTTCTTCTTACCAACTATTTCTCCCTGTCTCATAATATTAGAACCCACTATCATCCCTTGAAGTATCCTAGCTACCTTTTCAATACTGTGCATACTTTATACACCTGTCACCTCTTACTCGTCTTGTTTCTAAGTTAAGTAACTCCAGTGTTCATAACCTTTCCTCACAGCAGAATTAATCCAGACCCTTAATAATTTTGATAGCCCTTTTCTTCATTTTCTCTGGCTCTAAAATACCTCCCTGAAGCACAGTGACCAGAAATACACCTAGTATTCCAAATGTAGTGGCACCAAAGATTTGTATAATGGTACTCTGATACTGGACTTTCCCCCCTCCTTTACTTGTTGTTCCTTTTCTAATTATACCCAGCATGGAATTTGCTGCTCACTAGGATGATGGCAATTAGCAACAACAACAAGGATGACCTTTTCACTGGGCTTTCCTCTACAATCCAAAGATGCTTTTATTGATCAGTTACTGCAATGTTGAATTCTATTGCTTGCAGTTAACTTCATTTGTCATGTTAATGTTCATACTCCCAGTTTGGAGAGATGTTCTTTGAAATTTGTTTTCATTTTAACTACTCTTTTTTTTAAAAAAAGGGTGTTATCAAGAAATGTTACTACTTCTCTCTGACTACAAAAGCCTTTTACTGCCCTTGTGATGTCATCATATTGTACTTTGCTGGCTCAATAACACATAGTCCCTCTTGTGTAAGTATTTACGATACTAATGCAACTAGTCTTGGTCCACTGAATACATTTTAAGAAGTAAATTAATATCGCCAGGTAATGTTAAAGGCCAGTGTATGGACATCATTTTAGCCCCATTAGTGAGCTATAAAAGTACTAAAATGGGAAATGTATTTGCTCTGAAGTGTTCATTTCCTGAAACAATATGGAAGCTGACTAACCCTAATAAACTACATGAGACTTTTGTTGGCCACTGGAACTGAAACTTTGTTAAGCTGAAACTTGCCCTTGTGATGAAATAATTAATCATTGGAGAGCTACATGTGACTCATGTATTATTGCAGTGATTAAAAAGTGTAGACAATTTGTAGGAATTCAGTGAAGGAAAATACATTTCTAAAAGTTTGGCATATATTTGGATTATTATTTTCTTCTTATATTTTGACTCTTTATTTGTTCCTTGATTTTAAAGGAATTACTGTGTTCAGCAGTGAGGACAGACCATGCAACCGCTAAGTGAAGTTGTAGAATTTGGAAAATGGTACTGGAATTGTTATATTATCATTCAAGTTATCATGTTCTGTGTTTTGAATTGTGTCAGGCACAGATTATAGTGCATTGGTTGATTTTAGATTTATTGGTTGCTGTATCACTTTGAAACAGACTCTAGAAAACTCGAAACTGTATTATATAAGAGTGAATGTTTATGTTTGAATTAGGAGATAACCTGTCTTATTCAATGGATGTTTTATTATTCTTTTGTGAATAAATATTCGTTAATACAGAAAAAGAAAAATGCAGTCCTGTATTCAGTGTGTAAATGTATACATCTATAGCAGGCAGCTATGGTCAAATTTGAGCATTTGCTGCCTTTTCTGGCATTGCACAATTCTTCTGTAAGTAATTCTGCTTTAATAATTTGGATAGAACATACAAAACATACAAAAAGAACTGTTTTTCTGCAAATCCTGTTTAATGGGCGTGTGTTGGAATTATTTGTGATGGATTATACCTTGAATGCTCCAATGAGCCCCTTCTTTTTCTCCAATACTTTGCACTACCGTAGGTTGTTAGGATCACTAAGGATTTCAGGTTCAGAATGACTGAGCTTCTTCATTCTGTTCTTAGTGTCTTTTCCCTTTGATTCCTTCTTTTTCTCTTGCATCTTTACTACTCCCTGTTTTCATGGATTTTCAGTAAGCAGGATTCATTCCCATACTGCTTGCATGTTTCCTTTAGCATGTATGTTTGTAACTGCTTAGCAGCCATAAACAATCACAGAGTTTGAAAAATTAAGAAGAATGTATAGGATAACATGATGAAGTCATCATTACAAACATTGTTCTGGGTTCTAGAGCATCTTCCTACCATTGCTCAATTATAGATGTTTTCTGCATGTATGTAAATATATCCCCCTCCCCACTCAATTCTGCTAGTGTACTAGAAGGGTGAACATGTGTGACATCTCTTAGGGTGCTGGGTTCGACACAGGGAATTCACAGTTAAGGATAAGTAGCTAGAATGGAAAGATGTCTCTGTCTTAAATCTTGGGCAGCCAGTATAAGCATAGAGGATAATTTGGGAATAAAGAGCTTTTAGTCTGTCTTGTTAAAAGACCATTAGTTCACAAGATCCTAAGCAGTAGTTTCAGGTACAAGTTTTTACAACAGGGATGGAAACTTCAACAGGTCTGGGGGCCAATTTTACACTCCTAGGGTCTGCTGTGGGCCATATTCCTCAAAAAAGAATTGGGTTTTGGGTTGCAGGGGGTTGACTTTTATTTTTTTCAAATCTGGAAGTGACTAGAAGTTTGCTTCCAGAGGTTTTTTTTTGGGGGGGAACAGAAGGAAAGGAGGAAGGGAAAGATGCCCACTACATCTTGCTTGTTTCTGGCGGGTTCCAGGAATGACAGTTCTGCTTTTTTAACTGGGAAAAAATTCACAGAAGGAAGAGCATAGCTCACCAATTTAGTGGGGGATCATCCAACATTTTTTAATATAAGACAAGGCCACCGGCATTGTGCCAGCTACCTCTTTTTCTCCCCTTTCCCTGCATTGTCTGTTCACTGACAAGGAGAGAAAGCACACACATTTTCTCAAAAGAAAGTAGTTAACACTAGAATTAATCATTTTGAATCCACTTTATTGTTACTTGGGGTTCCTCCCTCTCCGCAAACCACCATGAAAGTTTACACTGGTATTGTATGTGCATTGTTAAACAGTGGTTTTATGGAAATTCCTTGTAAAGATCAGGATGATCCATGCACACTGTGCATCTAATCTATGTTTTTCTACCCTGGCAACACTGGAAGGTGCTGGATCTAGCATCTTATTCATTCGTTTTGATGACTGTTTATCTGTACAAGTTGATTCAATCTAAAAATTATCTAAATTCAAGAGGTCCTGTTCTACTAGTTACAGTTTTTATTTCTATAAGTGGTGTTCTTTTATGACATTCTGTGTGCGTTTCCACTCATATCCATGCACACTGTGTATATGTGTCTTCACTGATTCATTGGTTCTGTGTCCCCTTCTACTTTTGGCATACTATTCTCTCTCTCTTTCTGGCACGACTTTCTTTCCTTTTCCACATTCTCTCCCTCCTTGCTTTGTGCTGTCTCTCTCTCTCTCAGTCCTGATCCCTGTGCCACCCCTTTTCTCCCCCCACTGGTCGCTCTCTAGTTACTTTACACTCCTGATTCCATTCCCTTGGCCATTCTTTCTCCTTTCCTATTACTTCACTTTTCTTCTCCCTTTCAGTGACACCTTACCCTTTCATCCCTCACATCTCTCTCTACCTTTTGCACAATGTTGCCATTGTTATTATTATCCTCATCATTTTTATATTTATACTCTGTTTTTTCCCTCAAAATTAGGACTCAAAGTGGCTCACAGTTTAAAAGAATAATATAATTAAAAACATACAAAAAGTGAACATTAAAATGGAATTAAACTATTCACAGTACTGTGTTTAAAAAGTTCACTCCCAACTAACAAGAATAAATGTAATTAGAAAGGTAAAAAGCTCTTAAAGAGTTCCATTAAAACAATACAGGATCCCCTAGCCCCATTCTTTAAAAACTTTCTGTTTTGAAAGGCTGCCAGAATAAACCTGCTGACAAAAGAACAACAAGGAGGGGGCCATTCTGACCTCCCTGGGAAGGGTGTTTCTGAGTCTACTATCAGCCTCTGAGAAGGCCCTCTCTTGCATCCCCACAAACCATGCTTGCTTTGGTGGTGGGACTAAGAGAAGGGCCTCTCCAGATTATGTCAAAGCCTAGGCCAGCTCATAGAGGGAGATACAGTCTACCAAATAGCCTGAACTCAAGCCATTTAAGGTTTATCGGTCATAAGCAGCGCTTTGAATTGTTGAGCAGGAGGCACTTCCAACCGTCCTAAGTCAGTGGCCATTTTGGACAAATATATTGTCCAGTATTAGTACCTGACAATGCATTTGGTAAGTTCTAAAATGGCCAGCACCTCAAAGGAATCATGGGATAAGGTCAGTGGGGAAGAATGTCTTTGAGAGTCTCTAAGTGGCCTCTGAGGCATATACCCTACAACGTGATTATGTTGGTGGGCATACCAGATCTATAGAAACTGTTATGTGATTGTGTCTGGTATGGTTGGATATCAGAAGTTAGCACACACTGTATAACTGCAACACTGCATCTTTATCTAAGTGACCTTGCTTCCAGTTAAATCATTAAAATTTCGGGATCCAGTCCCACAGAGGTGCTGAAGGCTGTTTTATTAATTATGCAGAGTAACCAGTTCTTCTGTTATTAATGTTTTTGCCTCATTTTGCAAGGACTTGTTTTTATATTTCACTGTTACCTTGTGGCTCGGGAAAGAAAGGTCTGGCTTCAGGTGTCAACAAAGAATGGATTAAGAGATGAGATGTTTAGTAGCCTCATCTCTGCCGCTAGGGAAATAAATTCCATGAGCGTGGAACCTTGTTACTATGAAATCCCTGCAGGTCATGCAATTATCAGATTATCCTTCCTGTTTGAATGTGTGGTATACTTTTGCCCTAATCATGTGTAACTTGTTTTGATATGATTGTTGGATAATTACGTCCCCCACCCAGAGACATTGATCTATCATCCGCTATGTAGTATGTATAATAAGAAACAAATATTGAATGAATTCCATGATGTGATGGACTTCTGTGTAAAAAACAATGGTAAAAGAACTTTGTTTAAGGATAATTTGAGGCTTAAATTGACTAAAATGATTTAAAACACAATGATAATTTGAAACATGGGGAATGCTAAGATTTGAGTGCATGGATATACATGTGCCTTCAAGTTGCCTGTTGACTTATAGTAAGGTCATGAATTTCATAGGGTTTTCTTAGGTAAGGAATACTCAGAGATAGTTTTGCCAATTCCTTCCTCTGAAATATAACCTATAGCATCTGGTATTCATTAACTGTCTCTCATTTAAATACTAACCAGAGCTGACCTTGCTAAGCTTCCAAAATCAGATGGGGCCTGGTGCCTTTAGGGTATTTAGGCCCCAGCACATATTGAACTGGATCCAACAAGGGACTAGCATGAACGAAATTCACTTTTGAAGTGCAAACTGATTTCTCCTGATTTTTTTCTTTCCTTTCCAATACATTTTGCTGAAGTGAATATGAAACCTCATGAATCCTTGAGGAATGGCTTACAGGAGGCTGCAGTGGGAAACATGGAGCTGGAAAACCTTGTTCTAAGAACAGTTGAAATTACCTTTAGCAGTATTTGGAAACTTGGGAGTTGTGCTACAATATCATGTACTCGTTCCCCTGCGATTCTTCTCTTTCTATCCATTGTAATGTTAGGTCTACAGGAATGTCAACGCTAACCATGCTTTAACTATACCGTGAGACCAGGGTTACAGCTTCATTTGCAAATGCCATTTAAAACTATTGATGGTTACCATTAATATTGGTTTAGTGGTTACTAATACAGTCCTCCCTCCACATTTGTAGGTTTGTCCTTTGCAAATTTGATTATTTGCAAGCATACATGCCCCTCCAATTCTCCTCCTCCCATTCCCTTGCATTTGCCCCAATGTGGAGAACTCATGCCAAGGCAAAATGAAAGGGAGTGGGTGGGGAAAGGTCATACAAGCCTTCCTATCTCCCTCTGGAGTTCCCCGCTTCCTGTTCCCATGCAAAATGGAAGGGAATGGGGGCTGGGGGAAGGCTTGCACAAGGTTTCCTTTCCCCCTCCAGAGTTTCCCCTTCCCATGCAAAATGGAAGGGAGTAGGAGGTGGGGGAAGGCTCATTTGAGTTCCCCACACTGGGGGAAAATGCATAGGAATGGGAAGGGGGCTCCAGAGGGGCAAAGGAAGGCTCACATTAACCTTCTCCCACTCCCCATTCCCTTCTGTTTTTCATGGGAACGGGGAGGGGGAAATGGGAATGGGAGGGGAAGCAGGGAGGGAGTTATTCATGGTTTTTCCATTTTTGTGAGGGTTCTGAACCCCAAACCCTCTTGAAAGTGGAGGGGCCACGCTAATGGGAAATGGAGGGGGGAATCTTTGCATAAGAGAGGAGGAGAGGGGGGAAAGAGACTATAGACCTGGAAAGTTCAGTTCTTTTTTCTATGGTTACATTAAGTTGTGAAGAATTTGACTTGCCGAAAGCAAGGTTAGCATGACTGGAAGCAATACAAATATACAGTAATTAGAGAAGTTTTCTTTTGTATTGGCTATGTATTTCATTTGAGCTGCAAACCATCCTGATAGGTATGGTCATTTTCAGATGAAACTTTCCATGAAAAATAGTAAAGTTTTCGTAATGTGGCTTGCTCTGGAAAAGAGCTAACAATCCATACCTTGAGCACATTGGAGGAAAGGTAAGATATAAATGTAACAAATAGGTGAATTTACCGAGTGTAGGAAAGTGAACATATGTTGGTTCTCTTAACAACTGATATTACAAAGTTAGAGTGGTGTACTTACTCTGTCACTTATGAAAGACAAGCACTAAATAGCAATGACATGAAAAGTGAAAGGCTTGATAGATCTCTCACTGCAGACACGTGTAATCAACAGCATATAAGCCTTATCACGAACAAAGCAACTGATGTAGAGCCAAGCTCTTTTCAGCACTATTTGAGAAAGCATGATAGACCCCACTAGTATAAGCCTCGTATGCATTTGAGTAGCATTTCAGTAGCTAAGTTTCCCCAAAATAATCTGGCAGTACAGATAGATGAATTTACCAGTAACAACCAAGGTCTGTGCAAAAGTTATGGTGGCCCAGAATTTTATCACCATAAAGACAGCATTTGATGACAACAGCCTGCTTGTGTAAATAGGTGGAAACCGACCAAATAAAAGAGAGTGGCAGACACCACTGTCTTCCTGGAGTCCAAAGATCAGCAATAGAACACATGTTGTAAACACAGAAGACCCCAGGTTCAACTCCAAGTTCATTTAAAGGAATTGTGGTAGCACAGTTATGGAAAACCTCAGCCTAAGACCTTAAAAATACATTGCAAGAACTGAATGTCCATGTGGGAATTTCTCTTTCCACATGAGTATGAATATATGCAATACTGTGAAGAACTGGAGAACAAAATACAGGCATACCTCAGTGAACAAAACTTCTGACAAAGGTATTCCTTTCTACAAAGTCTTCTTATGCCCCCTTGCCCCCTTGCCTCCTTGTACTCTGTCTAGCTGGAAGATTTTTAGCAACATCAGCTGGGAGAATGATAAAGGAGGGCTGCGGAAACACAGCCTTCTAGTGTTGGGTTGCTGAAACATGTCTGCATAAAACAATGCAAAAAAGCTTGTGCTGAGAATAAATGGAAGTGTCTTCTAGCTGATCCTACTGTAGCTGTGTTTACCTGTATACAGCAGTCAAGATAAACAACAGCTGTCTCCAGAATGCCTTACGGAGCATATATGAGCAAGGCAGAGAGAAAAAGGAAAGGAGATTAAATTCATCAGCTGTCTCCAGCATGTTAAAGAATTAAAGATCTATAAGTTTGGGTGCCAAAATGGACATCATAAGAAAACTAGAGGCTAGTACAAGAAAAAAAAAGTACTCCCTGGATGCATTTTGAAAGTAGCATTCTAGTGGCTTCATTGATCTTCTTCTTCAGGTTCTCGGTCAAATCTTTCTTGGAGTTTGGGAGTCCCTCTTCTCTTATTATAACTCCTCCAGCATCTGTTGTAGAAAGTCCTGAGAAAGTTCCTGGGAATATTCCATCTTTCGTTCGGTCCAGCAGTTACAGAGTTAACAGTTCAATTCTTCTCTGGCCTAGCTGAACACAGCCAGCAAGCCAGTCTTATCAGCGTTAAAGTGATATGCCTGCACTTTCTCATACTGTAGTTTCTCCTTGCTAAAGTCCAATTCAGTCTTGTAAATAAGATGAAACTCAGTTTATCTATGAAAATAAATGCACTTAAATCCTTACTTAATCTCTTTTAAACACATTAACCCCCAATCTTCTTGTTTGTTCCAATCTTATGGGGTAAACAAACTTACTCGAGTCTTGGTTGCAGAAAGAAGATGACTAGCAAAGTGTCTGTTGTTCCAATTTAATCAGAAGAATTCTTCATTTTTGTACTTCAAAGTTTTGTTCTTTTTTTAAAAAAAAGCAGGTTGCTGACGTTGGCCTGTCAGATCCTCAAATCAAAACATTTATTTTTCATGGCAACTCCACCTGTCCTTCCCCTTCATTATGCATTTACTCATGAGTTACAGACCCTTGTAGGAGATCTCCTACTCAACTTTTGCTCCAGTGCGAGTTTCTCCAATCAGAGATCCTTTTGGCTGGCATTTTTTTTTTTTATAAATATTTTTATTAAAGTTTAAAGTGAAAATTAAAAAAAAAAACCTTCCCCACTTCCAAGCTTTTTTCTTTTTTCCAGTTGAGTCTGCTTATTTACATTGCATTCATACATAGTTTCTCTTCAAAAGGTAATCTTACATTGTTACATACATTGGTACATTGCTGCTTTGTTGCATTGCCTTGTTACATTATTGCCTTGTTACATTATTGCCTTGTATTATATACAATCTTGCTTTATTCTTTTCCTTTTCTTATTACTATGTCTTTATCCAATTTAAGACTTTTCTCCATTCCCTTTCGAAGTTCTGGATAGATTTATTTTTCAGTGAAAATGTTAGCTTTTCTATCTCTATCATATCCAGAACTTTTAATTTCCATTCTCTTATATCAACATGGTTCCTTTCTTTCCAATATTGTGCATATGTCAGTCTTGCAGCAGTTATCAAATATAACAATGTCTTCTGATGACATCTTATCTCTCTTTGTTGTCCCAACATATTTAACAAATACAACTCTGGCTTCATTTCAAAATTTAAATTGTAAATTCTTTGAATTTCATCATGTATTTCCTCCCAAAATTTCCTTGCTATCTTACAGGTCCACCACATATGAAAGAACACCCCACCTTTTCATCACATTTCCAACATCTTTCGTTTCCATTTGGCTGACACTTTTACTGTGGAAGATCTCCTTAACGCAAACCTGCTGCAAGAAAAATTTTCCCAGTGTCCTGCCTGGTAGCTGTCCTCAACATGAGCTTTTGAGGCCCTTTCTTCAGGAAGTTGTCATCCCACTGTGTGGACGGGAGAAGGATGGGACTGTGATGACCATTACGCATGATGTCATCGTGGTCCCATCCTCCTGCCATACCCAGGTGGTGCAATCATGGAGTAAATCATTGACAGGTTTACCCCGTCAGTGACCCATGCTCACATCACCATCGTGGACTTACCTGGTCTGTGGAGGGCCCAGAAGCACAGTGAGTGTGCTTCCTGCCCCAGTGCAGCCTGGGAAAGTACCCAGCTGAGCTGCAGAAGAAAGGGGCAGGACTATCACGCTTCCTTCATCCCGGAGGCAGCCAGCGTGGAGGGGAGCGCTCGTGTCATGCTGCCTTCCCAACAGAACCACTGCTGGAACCTCCACAGGAGGATGTCAAAAGAAGGTGGGGTGTGGAAAGGGCCTGAGTTGCATCAAAAGACATATCTCATGGTAATTCTCATCACTCAAGTTCCTATCATTTACTCTGTTTTAGTTTTTCTCACAGAAGGCACTCAGCACGATGTACTAGGATATTGACTCAGACATTTACCTACTTCTTATCAAAATTAGCTTTTTGCCTAATATGACACACAGTGAGAGGTTTTTGAGCAATAAAATAAGTACTCTCTTTTTAAGACCTTACAGCTTTATTAAGTCACCGTTGGCTTCGTTACAGAATTATATGATCAGACTAGTGAAGTGCTAAGAAAAACAAAAAGAGGGACTTTTTACCTACTGTTAATCCTTCTCATCACTGTAGTATTGTCACAATGATTGGCCTACTGGTTTATAACTGCTTGCCGCCACTTGTTTCTGGGGGCATAAATCTTTTCCAGCATTTCTCCTTACAATACCTGACTAATACACATAGTAAGATTGCTAGGGCCCCCTCCCAACAGTGACTAAGTGGAATCATCTTGAGGGGAAATGACTAATATGAGAGGCAAACAAAAATTTTCAGAGGGGACTTAAATAAATACCACTGCTTCATTCATAATTTGAATATTTAACACTGACTTATCCTAAGCTTTGAAGTACCTGTCTGCTACAAATGGAGCATATCACAGAAAGGGTTGTTTCTGTCTTAAGCTATTGACAGTATAACTTAATAGCATGGAGTGACCTTGCCATCTGGCAGATAATTTGTTTGCTAACTTAAATCCTCTCTCACACCTAAATGGAAGATCCTCCTATTTGTTCAGTTACTTCATTGGATGGTGAGACATCATACATTTATGAGTTATGGTTCTGTTTTCTAGTACATGCTTGTTAATATATATTAATAACAAATATATAATGATGCAGCTTTTCTTATTTTATTAATTTGGTAAAGAATCATTTTGTATGTATTCCAGTTGATTCATGATTTTATAGATGTGTTGTAAACTGTAGTATCATTGATGCTGTCCAAAGTTTGGGCAACTACAATCAATTAATCAGATCTGTAGTTGGAAGACTTAGGTAGTATTTGAAGAACTTCATGCGGCACAGTACTAAGGGAGGGTTGGATCCAGATGTAGGTGTGTACAACTGACTGGGCAGAATCTAACTCCTCTCTTTCATGCAATTGACCATCCAGTTCCCAGAAAATGCTATACACAGGGTTGGACTGTGGGTAGCTATAGAGGAAGAAAGAGATCTAAGATCTAATCCAGAGAGATTAAAAAAAAACCAATTCCAATATAACACATCCATAGGATGGCTATTGAAGTGATTCCCATCTTTCTTTCTTAATAGATGGGTATGGAGCTTTTATTTAAGAATCTATTATTTAGGTATCTATACCCCAAACAATCCTATGACCTTGATTGCTTTAGTCTTTTTCAGTTTTTTGGATTCTCTTTTGCAAGTTGCATGGTTTACCATTCAACAAAACAATTTTGGTTGCGTGTAGCTTCAGTTTCCAAAACATCTTGCAAAATATAAATGTTGAACAAGTTTGCTTGTGAGCTTGTTCAGGTGTAACATTTTTCATTTCTGCATATCACTTTATTTAAATTCCAAGGTTATGCTTGTGCAGGCAAAACAGAACTCTAAGCAATGGCCATTGTCTAGCATAAGTCTCTTGTCATCTTGGAGATTTAGGGCTTTTCAGCACTATTATAGCACTATTATTCCACTTTAACATCCTGTGGAATTTTGGGGTTTGTAGTTTACTGAGGCCAAAGAGCTCTCCGGCTGAGAATTCTAAACTATAACAATGTAGTGTAGAAAGACCCTAACACATGTAAATCAATCTGTTGGTTGGCTGTGTTTGGACATAATGCTAAGCCAAAAAGTCTGGATTAATAAACCATCATGTGAATGAGCTGAGTTTTCTTATATTTAGCTTGTTCACCCCAGCTTTGCTCCTCTTCTTCATGTGAGTGAGCAAACAAAGTTATTCTACCAAGAAACAAAAACAAACAGACAAACAAAAATCCTGGGCCTACTAGTTTTCTTGAAGAGGAAGGCAAAGTGACAGTGAATGGACCGTTTAGCATCTTTTATTTATTTAAATTATTAAGCCATAGCTTTTGACTTATTCTTACATGTGAATATTCCTCTGTGTCTAGTTTAATGAGTGAAATTGAGAAAAAAGTGTTTGAACTGGCCCAAAATGTGACTACAGCTCTATAAATAGTCATGTGTCATGTGCTCTTCACTAAGGCAGTAGCTCTCTACTGCACTACAGAATTTTTACGTAGTCTTACTTGACATTTTTTAATTTTTCTAACTTCACATTTTCTTTGTGACTGAATAGCAGAGGTTGGAAACATGTGATTCTTCAGATGTTGAATGGCAACTCCCAGCATTCACCACTTTTGGCCATGCTGGCTAGTACTCTTGGGAGTTGCAGTCCAGCACCATTTGGAGAGATTTCCACCTCTATATTGGCTTTGTCTTGAAGGATTTATGGTTGAAATCCTACTCATATTTACATGGGAGTAAGCCATATTGACCATAATGATATTATTACTTCATAAAATTGCAAGGAATTTGCAGTGTAATGTGTCCAATTGATTTCAGTGAAATCTACACATTAAATTAGCATGGATTTGGTGACTTTACCAGAGACATGAAGTACTTTATAAAATTCACAGTGCATTGAATTAAATGACCTACTGTGATATAAACATTACGATGTAACAGATAGAGTAGAAAGGGCAGATGAGTGTGTTATTTTTGCTGTGCCCATTTCAGTTGTTGCAATTTTCCTTGTCACAATGTAGTCATACAAGGTTAAGTATAACTGCTTTAAGTATATATCTCACCTCTGACAGCCAGGGCTTTCTTGAGAGATGGTTGATTACTAAATCAGGGAGCTCTCCCCAAGAGGTTATGAATGGCGGCTGGATCAGCTTTAAGCTGTTGTGCCAAGATAAGATAAAATTATCCAAATTCTTTATTATCAGCAATGGTTTGGCTTCAGCGCCATGGTTTGCTGGGGAATTCTTTCAGCACAGATAGTGTCAGCTGCCTCTCATGTGGTGTGAATGATTGCCTTGTTCTTGTGTTCTGTCTGTATTGTATTGTTCTGTCTGTATAACTGTCAAAAATCTAATTCAGAGTCTACAGGGAAAGTGGAAGTGTCAGCTTGCTAGATGTGCCTGATTTTAAAAATCTGCCCAAAGCCAAATTATTATACACAGAGCCACTGAGAACATTTCTGCATACATCTGTAAACAAGGTTCCTGACAAGATGCTGCCACCTATTTTAACATATGTTTTGCTAGACTTGGAGAGTGTAAAGATGTGATCTGCAATGTGTTTCTTCTTAGGAGGCTTGTCCAGACTGGAATTATAATAACTGACATCATAGTATTCTTTGAAAATAGGAAGAAACATAAATAGCATTAATATCATTCAAGTTCCAGTAAGGTGGCTATTCTTAATAGGTACATAAAATTTGGTTTTGTTGATTCTCTATTGTATGTATGGCTAAATTATGAGGATGGAAATAGTTAAGTTACATTATAGCTATATGAAGAAATATCAGGCTAGCTGTTGTCAGGAGAAGAAGCACTAAAACCTGGGGAAAACTATGGCTTGCTGAGTGACAAAACTACATACATGGTTGGATAAATGACATAATTGAGTGAAGAATAAGTATGCTTAAACACATTGGTTTCAGTGGGCTTCAGTGCAGCCTTAGTCACTATTACATTGTGCATGGTCTGTAATTGGATGAGTAACAGTTATGTGTGTGGCACCCCCAGTTTTGATGTGCATTAAGATGGGACTGTGTAGATCGCCAATATTATACTGAACACTCTCCCACCACTTCCAGTTAGTTTTTCTTTTTGTAATTGACATTCTGGAAGAAATGTGGTACGTGAAGTATTTTTGCTATCCTGGTAATCTCAGAATGTACATCTCATTGAACATGATGTTTGATTATAGAAGAAATGTCGGCTACAATGGGATGGCATATGGAATGCATTTTCTTTGCTCTGGTCCCCTGTTTCATCAGCCTGCCTGTGCTACAATCTAGGCATTAACAATTATTGCACTCCATGAGAGTAAAACCTGATATCCGCTCTTGAAAAGCTGCTTCATTAAAGCTGCAGGGTAATTTGATAGTTTGGGGAAAGTAAAACAGTTAATAATTAAAGAACTGTAACAAAAAAAACATTCTTTAATGTTCTTGCTGGAATATCTTCCTTTTCAAATAGTCTTCTTAAGTGATACTTAATCATGTTTAATTTGGTCCTTTTAATAACTAATAAATTATCACTTTTGGAATGCTTTCTCATTATATTGTTACCAGCTTCAAAATTTACTTTACTGCAGGAGAAAAACATGCATGTTGTTTTCTGTTGTCCTTTAGATCCTTTAAAAAATGTGAGGGTGAAAAAGAAGTATGTTGCAAAGTAGTTATAATAATGAACTTCAGTAGTATGTATGTATGGCTATTCTTCTTGGGAAACTGGCAGGGAAGGGATTTTCCTCAGATTTCCTAAATCTGAGAGTAAAAGTGAATTTGTTTGATATGCAATTCACATATTATAAACTGACCCCATAGCCCTACATTTTTTTCTTTTTTTTGTAACAATTTTTATTAAAGTTTAATCTAAAAAAAAAGCCAAACCACACTTCCAGACTTAAATCGTCTGGTTGCAATTGCTTATTCCCATTACATACAAACATAATTTCCATTTTGCAGAGAAAAGAAGGATTACATTATTTCTTCTTGATTTCTTATACATTTATATCCTCACCCAAGCCAATATTCCTTTCCATTCTGTTTCAAACTTCTGGATAGATTTATTCTTCAAGGAAAATGCTAATTTTTCCATCTCTATCATATCCAGAACTTTTAGCTTCCACTCCTCAATATCAGTATATTTCTTTTCTTTCCAGTGTTGCGTATATGTTAGCCTTGCTGCAGTTATTAAATACAATAATATCTTCTGATGACATCTTATTTCTTTTTGTTGCCCTGGCATATTTAACAGATGAAGTTCCGGTTTCATTTCAAAATTCAGCTTACATATTCTCTGAATTTCATATGTACCCCCTTCCAAAAATTTTTGCTACCTTACATGTCCATTTAAACTCTTTATTCACTGCTGATCTATCCTAACATAGATATCCGTGCCATCCAAATCTATTGTTTATTTCTTCTAATTCTTTAATAGTTGTGTTTTCTAATGGAATCCAGTCTTTGATCCAATCTAAACAACATGCATAATAATAGATTTTTAATGATGGTAAATCAAGTCCTCCTCTCTCTTTTGCATCTTGAAGTATTTTAAATCTGATTCTTGGCTTTTTCCTTTGTCAGATAAATTTTTGTAAGTCCTTTTCCCATTCCTTAAATATCTTATCTTTCCCTATTATTGGTAAGTTTTGAAAGAGGAACATAAACTTTGGTAATAAAGACATTTTAAAAGCATTTATTCTACCCAAAAAGGATAATTCAAATGTTTCCATTTTTCCATATCATGTTTAACTTCTTTCCATGTTTTTGAATAGTTATTTTCAAATAGTTCTTGGTTCTTTTTCATCAAAATAATTCCTAAATATTTTGTTTTCTTTGTCAATAGATATCCGGATCTTTTCTCCAAATCAGCCTGCTCTTTCTCGGTCATATTAAGAGTCATCATCATTGTCTTTTCTCTGTTTATCTGTTAACCTGCTTTCAATCCATATCTTTGTAGAATTTCCATCAATGCCTGAATTGATTCTTGTGGATCCTCCAGGACTATAATTACATCATCTGCAAAAGCTTTTAGTTTCAATTCTTTTTTCCTTATTTTTAGACCTGTTTTCTGTGGATCTTCATTTATTGTTATCAGCAAAATATCCAAGACCGCTATAAATAATAATGGTGATAGTGGACACCCCTGTCGTACCCCCTTATTTATTACAAAGTTTGCTGTGGTGTCTCCATTTATGATTAACCTCATTGATCAATCTTGATAAATCATCTCCATCCATTTGCAAAAATCTTCTCCCAGATTATATTCTTTCAAAACCCATAACATAAAGTCCCAGGAAGCATTATCAAAAGCTTTTTCAGCATCCAAAAAGATAAGTGCTGCTTTCTTCCCTGGGTTTTTATCATAAAATTCAATTACATGTATGATTGTTCTAACATTATCTCTCATGTATCTACCTGGGAGAAAACCTGTTTGGCCTTCTTGAATCTTATCCTGCAGTATGTGCCTCAAATGTTTTTCCAACACTGGCGCAAATATTTTATAATCTATAGTCAGCAAGAAGATTGGTCTATAATTTTTAACTTCTCTTTTGTCTTTTCCTTCTTTAGGTACCAGTACAATATTGGAGTCTCCCCAAGTTTCCGGTTTACCATGTTTCTCTATTTCCTTCAGTGTTGCTTGAAGTGGGTGGATCAATTCTTCTGCAAACCTTTTATAATATAGCACAGTAAATCCATCCAGTCCTGATGACTTATCCACTTTCTGATCTTTTATAGCCTCTTCTATTTCAGTCAGTGTTATTGGTTTATTTAACTGTTCCTGTGTTTCGAGCAATATTTTATAGCCCTACATTTTCTGATGTGGTTCTGTATGGCAAATTCCAGAGAACTGTGTTAATCTGCTGGAGCAGAAATACCAAAGTGTCTTATATCACTGTGACAATCCAACTGTGGTTATCCCACTTCAAATCTCCCCACTTTTCCTAAGATATTGCTGCCATCAAGATACTGCTGCCATCATTGAATCCACTTCCACTCATTTCACCTACAAAATCATTCTTTGTGCGAGGATGTTCTTGTAGGTCTTTGCCACTGACGCTGTAGTAGCACTGATATAATGACCAGAGCTACTACAGCATGTTGAATAATAAAAATAATTCTGTTCAATACAGCTTATGTTAAGTAAAATAACTTACGTAACCTCACAGTCACCTTAAAGATTTTTTGTCATGTAAACTTTCATAGGGCTGTCATTGTCTAATTTCTGAAATGGCGTTCTCAACTGGCAGATACACACATTTGTACGTACCTTCATACGAACTTCATAGGGGAGAGGGAACAAAGTGACCATTCACAGCAGCAGTAATTGCTGTATTGATTTGATACATCTACTGAAAAAGAAATTATTTTGTCTTGATTGAGTCCTAGGCAAATAGACTAGAATTTACTTAGTTACAGTCTGGTAATTTCACATGGAAAAGGAAGATGCCTTTCAGGTGAGCAGTGCTGTATTCTTGAGACTGAAATGTTCTGCTGATTTCTGAGGCTTGTTTTTGATGCTGGATTTCATTCTCTCATGTAGAAATTGGCTTTCTATCATCTGACGTCAGTGTCCTCCTTCTGTGTGCACAGGACACTGTATTTGGCTCTGCAAGACAGAATGATCTTCAATATGAATTTGACATTAAAAATGGCTACAGTTGGCCCTCCATATCCACAGGTTCTGCATCCATGGATTCAACCAATCATGGCTAAAAGATATTTGAAAAAAAATCCCAAAAAGCAAACTTTGATTTTGCTGTGCATCAAGAACTACACAGATGTGTAGGCATACCCTGCTGTATTCTCCTGCCATTTCACAGATCTCTCTCCGGCACACATTTGACTTGTTTGCCATTGTATATAGGGGCTCCATTTTACTACACCATTGTATATAATGGGACTTGAGCATCCAGAGATTCTGGTATTCATGGAGTAAGACTCCTGGATCCAAACCCCAGCAAATGCCAACGGCCCACTGTATAATCCACATAGATATCTTCCACCTTCCTTGTAAGCAAGGGCTTTCTTTTCAGCCTCTTTACTCAGTCCCTTAACAGAGCTCTGTATTAGATATTTGGAATAATGATAAATAATTCAAATTAAGAGATCTGCCAGGTTTTCTCAGTTTGTGATGAAGTGCCTGGAAATGCACAAGATCTATGACACCACATCAAATCCTAAACTCCTCCCTTTTCTTTCTTCAAACACAAAAGTTTGGGAAGAGCTAACGTAATTTGTTAAAGGTTTGCCAGTCACACCTGCCCAAATCTACTCTTTCATCAGGATTCTAATTGCAGATTTAAATTCTAATGAACACTAGCCAGCAGGGACACATTTACCTATAATCTAGCCAGATTAGATCAACGTAGTTTTATTGACTTTGACTGTCTACATAAGGTTACATCCTTTATGGTCCTTTTCATCACTAGAATTGTATATCAAGATTGTTATCTGAAAGAAAGAAAGCACGTTATAAAAATATAGAAAACTTATTTCTTAAGAGTTTCTATGCTGTAGATGAGTAGAACTGGGCACAGTCAAAGAATGAGGAGCAAAATTCTCTGATCAGTATTGCCAGGTTTTCAAAACACAGTAACAATAAGGAACTGTCAGAAATTCATGGCATGCGGAGTTGGCAATGAGGAAGTAGTTATTAGGAAGTTTTTTCTACTTATTTACCTAACTGAAGTACAGATTTCAGTTTCCCTGCAAAATTAAGATATTGTCCACAATCATAAATTACAGCAGTGGTTCTCAATCTGTGGGTCCCCAGATATTTGTGGACTTCAGCTCCCAGAAGCCCTGAGCATTGGCCATAGTGGCTGGGGCTTCTGGGAGCTGAAGTCCATGAACATCTGGGGACCCACAGGTTGAGAACCACTGAATTACAGGATGCACACATTTCTGTCTTTATGAAAGACCCATACCCAAAAATATAGGATCATTTGGGCATCTTGTTCAATCTATATAAAAGGAAAAACTTTCCAACCTTTAAATAGGGGACATCCCTTTTAGCATAAGGGGTACTTGTCAGCCCTATTCATGCCTTCTGACCTCAAATGAAGGATGTCTCTATAATAAGGGAAACCCAGCAACCCTGCGTAATGCTGATGGCCCCCATCCTTGGTAAAAGCCTAATCAAATTTGCCACAAAATAACCAAGTGCCTTGAATTGCCTTTGTGGGATAACATTTTTGAGTCAGATTAAACAGAAACTTACTTTGTCCTTTGACTGTTTCTTGAATTTATATCATAATCAGGATTCACATGGTCTGCTATTCAGCCCAGATGATTTATAAACCTGATTATTGAAGTTTGGCAGCTTTAGGTTGAGTAAGATGTGGGCACAAAAGACACATAGAATCTATTTGCATGATTAGAAACTGAAAGGACCTCCATAGCAAAGTAAATGCAATTAGAAGACAACTTATAATGAGATACTTGCCTCTTCTCTCTACACAAATGTTCTAGCAATGATTGGGTCCCGTGTCAGTGGAATGGTGAACCCACTCTAGATTTTTGTCTCAGCTTTGAATGAGCTATTCAAGGTACTGAAACATGTCTTAAAATGAGGTGCTAAACTTATTTGGGGAGATAGGGTTCAGTACCTTGAATAGCTTTGCTAGAGTTCAGATTAAATCCCAAAGTGGACCCTCCACTCCACTGATGTGGAAGTCATCCGCTGATACTGTGCTGCTCGGTGTCTTAAGAGGAATGTTAAGAAGTCTTCATTAATGATTTTGAGTACAAGCAGCAGTTGTCTGCATTGCCTTCTCAGAGGACAGGGGAATCCCAACTGTATTTATTCAGTTGAGTTTTATTTATTTTTTTCTGTTACATGTTGCTCTGTGTTCCAGGAGATTTTAAATAAGTGACCATTTATGAACAAGTGTGTTTTTCCCATATGAACCTCTTCTTCCCCGCTCCCCAACATGAAGCTTACAGCCTTAAATGTTAACAGCAGAAGAGTGACAGTTAAGGGAAGAGAAGAGAAGGCCAGAGCACAAAAGACCATAAGAGGCAACAGTGAGAAGATATAAAACAACAAGGATGATAAGGATTTTTCCAGAATTTGAGAGCTGGACTTGCATCTTAGAGTTCTTGTAGCCCACTTCTCCCTTACAGAGGGCAGGAAGGCTCTAGTAGTTACACTGAGAAAGAAGAAAGGAAGGAAGACAGCTGTGCAGTCCAGAAGAATTATAGTAGACCTTTAAAAGTCTTTCTTTTTCCTCTTCTAAAGGAGTTTTCAGGTGTATTATAAATTCCTTATTTGTGAGTTAGCAGCTCATTCCACTTTGTAGTATTGATATTGGCTGATGAGTAAACTTCCTGCTTTTATTTTCAAAAGAAATGGGTGTGCAATGCTGGCAGGTAAATAATCAAAGAACTTTTCTTGGCACATTTCCTTACTGGGGATCATTTGTTTCTCCTGCAACAGATTTACACGGTGTTTCTGATTAAACACGGTGTGTTTCTGGGAAGTCCTGCAAAAGTTTGGAATACTGATGTCATAAATTGTGATCAGGAGATTAAAAGTAAAAGTAAAAGAGGAAAAGAGGAGAAACTATATGAAATATAAAATGCAATAATTCCTGTGTGTATGAGAAAGAATAAAAGTTAGCTGATTAGTCGTTGAGCCTGAAGTGATTAACCTCCAAGCACTTGCACATGCACAGACTTATTAGAATTCTGTGACAGAACCAAAAAACTTTGGCTGCAATTCTAAAATACTCATAAGACCAAAAGAAAAGCTTGCTCATGCACTAGCTTAGTTTAGCATTAGCATAAAGCAGGCCCATGGAACTTGTAGTTCTCCGTGTGTTATTGGACATCAATTCCTGTTATTGATCAGTACTCAGGGATGATGGGAATAGTAGTTATCACTATCTGAAAGGTCACAGTTCCCCAGTCCTAGGGTCCTTTCACAACAAAGTTATAGTGCAATCATTCCACTTTAATTGCCATAATTCCATCTCATGGAGTCCTGGAATTTGCAATGTAAAGAAAGGTATTTAAACTTCTCTGTTAGAGAGATTTAGTGCCTTACAAAACTGCAGACCCCAGGATTCCCTATGATGTAGTATACTGTAGCTGTGCAATGTGAGGTGTAAGGCCCCTACTGTTTTAAAAAAAGTGATATAGGCAGCATTGGTGTTGTCATTTCTCTGGAACAGTTCTCTCTTACTGGGTATCTCAGTCTAACAGAGACATTGGTGAACATTTACAGGATTTGGGGCAGAGGTAAAGTAACTAGAGTAACATCAAGTCCAGGGCAGATACGAGAGAATACTATGCCCAGAGACAGAAGTGATCTGGAAGGAGGCAGAAAGGTAGAGAATGAGAATATACATACATGAAATAAAAGAAGGCAGTGCAAGTGGCAACCTCAAAGCAAAGATTCAAAGAAGGGACAGGACAAGAGAAACAAAAGATTAATAACAGACTAGGAAGGTTTGCTTGCAGATTGCTTACTGAAGGGTTCGTTTGAGTTGCTCCAGTAAAATAAATAAAGTCAATTATTGGGGCTTCCTTGTACGTGGGCTTCTTGGAAGATGGAGCCCACAAGACTCTGTGGTCAGTCTTCTGGTCAATGTATTTGTTTGCTTAGTACAGTTAAATAAATGAATTTCAGAGATAACGCATAAAGGGAGCTCAGGCAGGTTTCAGTGGTAGTTCAGCTAGATAATTTTAAACTGTGTATTTAAAGTGCTGCCAGGAGAGGACTAGTTAGGTGAACTTTACATGGGAATGTGTTGTTTATTTGAGATGAATCCAGTATTTCTCTTCTCCCATCCATCCCTGCCACCATTACATGCTCTACAGTTGTTCCCACATATTTTAGAGCAAAAATGGTATAAAACAGTTCGCTGTAAGAGAGCTAGCATGGTGTAGTGATTTAAGTGTTGGACTGTGACCCCCAAGATCAAGGTTCGATTCTCTGGTCAGCTATGGAAACCCACTTGGGTGCATCACACACTCTCAGACCCAGAAAACCTCGAGATAGGGTCACCCCAGGGTCACCATTAGTCGGAAATGACTTGAAGGCACACAGCAACAGCAACAACAGTTTGCTTTCCCTGATTGAAAAAGAAAGAAAGAAAGAAAGAAAGAAAGAAAGAAAGAAAGAAAGAAAGACTCTGAACATGGGCAGTTTCACATTTTAAATTACTGAAATCATGGCACCGATCCTGAGCACAGGAATAAAATGTATGTTCCTTATTTATCCTGATGACATGCTTACATGAAAATAAGCACCAGTTTATTGTAGAAAAACAGTGTGTTTTTTAAATAAAAATAATAAAATAAGTATCTGCCAACAGATACAACCCCAGCCATCTATCTCCTGACTATAAAATGTTTTTATTTTAAAAAAATGTAGTGTAGCAGCCAGGCCTATTTGCCCTTGTTCCACCCCCTATTGTTCTGTAGGTGGTCATTTCCAGCCCTGCAGACCCACATCCAAGTTTCTGCCAGTACTGGAACAGGAACTGGCTATCAAATTTGAGAGGGACTTTGTTATACGTTAAAGAATGCATTAGCCTGCAAGCTTGGTTCTGCCTGTAGGATGAAGAGAAAGTCTTGCCAATACAGTTTCGTTCACCAGAATGAAGTGGTGAATTATTCATCTAGCATTTAAAACCTGACATCGAAGATTACAAGAGAATTCTTGCCTGTTGTCAGCATGGAATGAAAAGTGCTACTGCAAAAGAAGTGGAACGCTCAGATTGCTTGAGGTTTTGCCAAAGGGCTGTCAGCTTCTTTTCCTTGACAAACAAGGGCTACTTTTACACAGAGTTCCAAAGGAAGCATATTTTAATTAAACTGAACTATACAAATTTTTCATTAGCAAGAGTGCATTTCCTCAACATTCACTCTAGATCAGTATTTTGAAAAGTTAAAGCAATAAGTACAGAATTCTTCTTCACATCTTAAAGAAAATATAATTTCTCCTGCCAGCAACAAGACTCACAATGTGTTGCTACTCCTGAAATGAGAGAGAACCTAACCAAGATCCAGAGAGAGCTTGTGTGCAGACAAGGTACAGACAAGGGAGCTAAGAATTTCTTCATAACCAAATTCCAGTTCAGTTCTTCAATGAAGGCTGGTAAAATTGCAGATTTTCTTTTAAGCAGCTATACTGTAGGTATACATTATACAAGGCTAGTACAATATAAACTAAATAGGACTTGTTTGTATGACAGATGTTTACAGGGAAATATCACCATACAGTGTTGATGATAAAACTGACATTCATTTTAGGTATTGATTGACATCATGTCTTTTTACTCATTTCTCCAGCCATGAGTTGTTTCTCTCATATTTGATAATATCATGTTTTTATCAGTTTGTTTTATGATGTTGTTTTGTAAACCACTCCAGGATTTGTGCAAATGATACAAATAATAACAAATTGTAGCATTAGGTATGGAGCCAGTGTGTAATAATGGTTTGAATGTTGAACTATGATTCTGGAGACCAAGGTTCAAATTCCTGCTCAGCCATGGAAAACCATTGGGTGACCTTGGGCAAGTCAGACTGTCTCAGTCTCAGAAGAAGGCAAGGGCAAATCCCCTGTGAACAAATCTTGCCGAGAAAACTCTATGGTAGGGTCATCATAAATTGGATATGACTTGAAGGCACGCAGCAGCAACAACAACAACAACAACACAACAAATAGCATTATATAGAGCTTTTCTGAAGTGTGTACCTTAGCCTCATAATCCTCAACAGGTCAGTACTATAGATCAGTATTGAAAGACATAGCCATGTTAGCCTGGATCAGTATGCAAGGGATCTTGTTGCACCTGAGAGAATAACTGAAAGAAGTTGGTAGCATAAGCTTTCATAGATTTAAGGCTACTTTATCATGCTGTATCTGTTGAAGTAGACTTAAGTCTATGGCCATTTCCACAGTAGACTGTTACAGTGCTGTTAATTCCACTTTCAACATCCTATGGAATCCTGGGGTTTGTAGTTTAGAGAGAGGCATTTAGAATTCTCAGCCAGAGAGCTCTTTGGCCTCAGTAAACTATAAACCCCAGAATTCCACAGGAAGGCCCCTGCTGTTTTAAAAAAAAGTGATATAGGCAGCATTGGCATTGTCATTTCTCTGTGAAGCAACATTTTTGTTATTTCTAAAATTCTATACTTATTAATGTATCCCCTCCACTGCCAGTAACTGTGAAATGTACACAGTTAGGCCCAGTGGTAAATCGAAGACAGACTGAGTCTGTTGAAGCAATATGGTTTAGTTAAGAGTTGACTGTCCATTGAGCTGTTAATTCATTGGGTCTAATTCACATTGAGATTAGCAGTTGGATTTTGGATTCAGTTTTCAGTAGCACTCCAGTGTTAATGTTTAGTTATGCATTTCTTCTATCTACAACTGGATTTCATAGCTTGAAGGAGTGAATAATCTATGAATGGTTACTGAAAGGCTATAAAGAAGTGCCATCTCATGTTGTCAGTTCTGTGGGATACAAATCTGGACAAGGAAACTACAAGTTAAGAGCCAATAAAGATAAGTCACATTAGTAAATGTGATATGTAAACTTAGATAAGATATCTCAGTCCTGATTCCACTACTGCGCTTCTTTTTGTAGTTTCTGAGACTGATGGCTTTTTGAGGCAAGTATTAACTTGCTTTTCTGGTTATTACAAGATTGTATGGGCAAAGTTTCAAAGAGTATGAAGAAAAGTTTTTCAAAGCAGAACTTATAGCACACACAGTCCTCAGAGGAATACTGTTGGCACACATCTCCTCTGGCTCTTTGTAATGGAAAGAAATTTTGGCCAGAGGAGGCCTTTGAAGATCAGTCTATAATAGCTTTATCCAGAATAGGCTTCCTGAATAAAGTAATTGGCAAAAAGGAAGTATTTCAAAACATCTAAAAACTGGTTACTCTTGAGCTGAGATGTATATTCAAAAAGAATATGTAGCACTTCTTAGACTTCATCATTATGGAAAAAAGGTGAGAGGTTGTATAATTATGTACCAAGTTGGGGGGTTTTTAACAACAGGGAAAAGACCATATTGGAATTCTTTGCTTTGCCATGTTAACTTTTAAGGGACAGGAAGTTTGTTTTAATGTGAATATTCAAACATGAGGCCATCTCCTGCCTTTTTGATGTGCTGAAATCCAGAAAGGGCAGTAGCAGATGCTTTATGATGGTATGGATTTTGATAAGGTGCATGGCCATGTAATTTTGTTCTTTGTGCTTCTGATAAAGCATGAATTAATTCTGTAATGGCCTGCATGGTAGAACGTGGAATTATAGAGTCAGAATTGCTGGTGGTGATCCATACAGAAAAATAGAAGAAATGTAAGACCTTTCTGAGCCTGTTCTGCTTCATTTAAGTACAAGCATAAACTTCTCTACTTGGAAGTAGGACTTCCTAATGAGTAAACATATTTGGCATTGCACTGGGAACCAGTTTATTCTGTTTTTCCTCCAGTGGTGGTGAACTGGGATACAGCTGCTTTAGCAGCATAGAGCTGATTAAGAAGAAACTGACATTTAAACCAAATGACTAAAATGGCATCTCCAGTCTCTTAGTCTTAAGAAAAATCTTCGTGTTCCTAATATTGCATCATTCAGTGAACATGTATTCAGTCATTTGGAACAGATACAGAATGCATCTCTCAATAGGGCATAATGCTTTTCATTGCAGTACCTGCCTGGCTCCTCTCTGGGAAAGAGCAACTTTCCCAGTAATATTTTTGATTTGTTCTTTCCCATCCTTAATTAACTCTGTTAATTTTTTTCCCTAATTGATATGTAGCTCTGCAAGTACAGCCATAATTGAGAGCTAAGCTTCATTCAGGAGACCAGCCTTTCTCATTAAAGGTTGGAAAGATTTTCATTAACGTCTCTTGTAATCTCTCTATTTCACATTATTATAGCCTTGATGATGTTTTCCAGACTTCTGCTTCTTGAAGGTATGAGTTAAATATCATTCATGAAGTTTTCCACCTACAGAGTAGTTTTACTGTCAGTTGCCTCTGCAGTTAGTGTCCGAATCTGTGAACTGGTTATTAAGCTCTCAGGGCAAAACAAAAAAATATGATATTGCCCTTTTTATAGGAAGAACTTCACTAGCGTCCTGACATTTATACTAAAAAAGTGTTGGACACTTGCTATCTCTATGGTTGTATAAGTGTATAAGAAAAGTTAATGGGCTACAAAAGCAACTTACAAAAACTGTTATCGTTGTCTTGAAACATTGCATCTACTTAGCATTTTAATAGCTGCTGTATAGCAGGTGTTGTTGATTGGGTTCCCTTTTATATTTTTGTTTGACTATGGGTTTGACTATGGGTGGGAAGGTCCTATATGAATGTTCTAATTTATAGTAGGGCCCACTAGGATCCTATTCTGGCATCTTCTTCCCATGCCAGCTTTCGGTCCTGGAATACATTAACTATGAATAGATTAACAGTGCAGATGTAACTCTAGAATAGTTCTGCACTTCCAAGGATTGGCAGAAGGACTTCCAACTTAGTGGTGGATATTCTTTGATATATGTGATTTGTGACATTGTTTTCCCCCAGAAGACAGGCAGTCGGGTGCTTTCCAGATGTTTTAGACTGCAGCTCCCATATTCCTTGACCATTGAACATAGTGGCTTAGGTATATGAGACTTGTAGTCAAAAGCTTTTACAGGGCATCATTTGCCTGTTCCAGAGAGATCAAGCTGTAGGCCAAGGATGGGAATCAGGCAACCAGATATTGTTGGACTTCAGTGTCCATGAGCCCTTGCCCTCACAGTTGGTGGTGAAGTTGCTTAGACTGAGGAGCAAAACCTGAGGCTTTGTAGGGTTTTCTAGGTAGATCAGGAGCAGCTCATGAGAACAGCTCACACTGTTTGCAAACTAGATGGCACCTTTGAATCATAGGGCTCAATCTGCCAGGTTGGCAATGAGACCCTAGTTCTGGTAGGACAGGTGACACATCACCAGAGTCCCTCCGCTAGCCTGGGTTGGACTTTCTTTTCCTCCATGCCTTATCTGATGTCCATTTACTCCTTGTGATGCTGTAATAATACCAAGAAAGAACTACTGGTTTATAGGGATCATATACAGCCCTCCTTCCACATTCACGAGTTTGACCTTCATGAATTTGATTATTCACAAGGCACGAGCTTGTGCCCCCCCTCCATTTTCCTTCTCCGTGTATTCCTCAGCCCAGGCTTGCAAGGCTTGTGTTTAAAATTGATGTTTTTACCTTTTGGGTGAGCAAAGCCCCCTCCCACTGCTGAAGGTGTGTCCTCTCTGCCATGTGGTTGCACATTCTGCTGTGTATTGGCTGCTAATTGGTCAGGTGCTCTCTTTGCTCCTACTCCTCCTTTCTCAAGATGTCCACCAGAAGTAATTAGAACTCCCGAACTCCCCTCTTCTCTGTCTGAGGGGAAAGGACTGGTAAGCCTTTTAGGTTGTCTTTTTTCTCTCTCCCCCACCCCCATGCTGGGGCCAGAGACAAAGGAATGGGAGTGGGGAAGCTCTGAAGGAATGAGAGGGGAATTGCAGGAAGGAGTTATTTGCGGTTTTTCCACTTTCGCAAGGGTTCTGTGTCCCGAACCCTCACGAATGTGGAGAGGCTACTGTATATTGGGGTTTGCCTCCTCAAATATCTGGTGTGTTTTGTTTGTACCATCAACTTGATAAAATGCTCAGCTTAGTTAGTGAGACAAACTCTCTACATAGCAATGTCTTAAATACTTTCCCCCCTCAATTTCCTTCTCTATAGTAAAAACTTTGATGCGGATGGCTGGCTATCAGGAGGCCAGATTGCCACACATGAGCCTAGATCCAAGTGGATGTGACCTCTCTGTTAATACATTTCTATAAATGCATTAAGGGTAGAAAACTATTTCTTCTTAGATGTAGAGTCTGTGTAAGAGATTAATAGATGGGGAAGACATTTTTTTCTCCATCCATAAGCTTAATTGATTAGAATTTTCATATTTTTAAGGTTTTTGTAGCACATCAAAAACTTGGTAAACCTATTTTACTAGGCATAAGATTAGGAGACTAGAATAACACTAAAAGAGATGCTGCACCTATGGCACAATATTCATATCTTTAAAACAAAAAGAATACCATTTTTTCATACCATGAAAGATGAATGAATGAATGTGCCTACACCTTGGTCTCAGATTATGTGAATGAATACTGCAGATATTATTTGGGCCCAAATATTCATTTTGTAATTTCTTTGGAGATAAGAAATGAGATCAGTCTGTGAAATGGCAATATGAGCTTCATGTGGTTGCTGAGAGAATTATTGTTTGTAAATAAGGATGTTGACAGTACAGTATATATTTTTGTGCTCTGCAGATCAGTATCTAAGATGATGTAAGCTTCTTTGAGAATAAACTTCACCATAATAATTGGTATTACCTCCAAGTGCCTGAGTGCAGGACTAAGGAATGAATGTTTTGTTTGACAGAAGCAATAGTGACAAATATATTAAGAAAACTTTTGATCAAAATAAAGATATGCTTTGGGATTGATTTTGTTGCCATTTGATTCATCAAGCTCATCTCTGACACACCTTCTGATTTATTTTCATTCATGGTGCAAATATGATTTGTGGAAATGTTCCATTTGTTAGTGTTTGCTTAGCTCACATCTTTTTTGGAAAAATGTAATCTCTGTTTTTCATAAAACAACCATTGTTGTGCCAGTATTACCATAAAATTCATGATTTGAGATTGCCAAATTGGTAACCTCATAGATTCTCTTCTTGTCAGTAAATGCTTAGACACAATTCTGGCATAGTCTCACTGTGTGCCCTTTTTGAAGAAAGAATTGTCTGGGCTAGAAAAGGCATTGGTGCAAGAAAACATGTTGTCGTGGCAACTGAAACCTACACTTAGCCATCCCTTAAGAAAAGTAGGCTGCAAGATGCACCTTTGTAGCGGCCTTTTGAAAGTAAGGGACCCTTTAAATTGAAGAGCCCACTTCATTGTTTAAATGCAGATTTCTGTCACTTGCAAGATAATGGATCTCTGGAGTACGGTTTGTGTATCAATGCTTATTTTAATCGCTTTTCAAGCGGAGATGTCTTAATGAGAATGAAGGTTCCTTTTCTGTGGCCCTGTGAGGCTCAGAGTTTTGCAGCCTGAGCATGGATCACAGCTTGATTTCCTAGAGTTACAGAGAAAGCACTTAGATCCTTGTGGATAGAGCCTTGAATAGCTGTGGGCAGGCTTGAAAAGCACAGCTTGGGAAATCTTCCTTGGTTAGGGATTCTTCACAGTAACAGTGGTGAAGATTTAATGCTTTTTACTCTGAGGCAGCTGCACCCTTTTTTTTATGCACAGAGAAACACATCATGAAAAGCTGCAAGAAATGCATTATGAAAAGCTGCAAGTACTTCTGATGTATGCTTTTTTTTAGAGTAAAGTGTAATGTGGGCTGCATGGCCTGTGATTCAGTAAGATGCCCTACCAGCCATGTGATTACAGATTTACTTGTAGTCTTTCCAACTGGTTTGAGTCTGTGGACATTGCCAAGCACCTGGAAGATTAAAATATATGACCTGCAGGCTGAGTTCAGCTTTACTGGCTCATAAATTATTTTGCTGGACTGGTCTTCTAAAAGTATAAGATGACAGAGATCTCCAGGATGCACCTAAAGCAGGATATAGCCACTGTGAATGGCAAGTTTGTTTTCATAGGCCACTTCCTCACTACACTGTTCTAGTGGTATTATTCCACTCTCAACATCCTGTGGAATTCTGGGGTTTGTAGTTTACTGAGGCCAAAGAGCTCTTTGGCTGAGAATTCTAAATGCTCCTCCCTAAACTGCAAATCCTCAGAATTCCACGGGATGTTGAAAGTGGAATAATAGCACTATAACAGTATAGTGCAGAAATGGCCAGAAAGTTATCAATTTCATCCAGATCATAGTTATTAGTAATCAAATATTTGAAGAGCTCCATCATATGCAAATATTGTTATCAGTGCCTTCCTTAATGTAACAGAAGTACAGTATATTTGTTAATATGTTTAGTACAGGAATATAAATGGGAAGCCACAGATCATAGAATCATAGAATCGTAGAATTGGAAGAGACCACACGGGCGATCCAGTCCAACTCCCTGCCATGCAGGAACACCCTCAAACCACTCCCGACAGATGGCCATCCAGCCTCTGCTTATGAACCTCCAAGGAAGGAGACTCCACCACACTCCGAGGCAGTGTATTCCACTGCCGGACAGCCCTGACTGTCAGGAAGTTCCTCCTGAGGTTCAGGTGGAATCTCCTTTCCTGCAGCTTGAATCCACTGCTCCTTGTCCTGGTCTCTGGAGCAGCAGAAAACCAGCCCTCTCCCTCTTCTATATGGCATCCCTTCAGATATTTAAACATGGCTATCATGTCCCCTCTTAACCTTCTCTTTCTGCAGACTAAACATACCCAGCTCTCTAAGTCTATCCTCATAGGGCATGGCTTCCAGGCCCCTCACCATTTTGGTCACCCTCCTCTGGACTTGCTCCAGCTTGACCATGTCCTTCTTGAATTGGGGTGCCCAGAACTGGACACAGTATTCAAGATGAGGTCTAACCAAAGCAGAGTAGAGTGGTACCAGTACTTCCCTCGATCTAGACACCATACTCCTATTGATGCAGCCAATTGCATTGGCTTTCTTGACTGCCGCATCACACTGCTGACTCATGTTCAGCTTGTGGTCTATGAAGACTCCTAGATCCCTTTCACACATACTGCTATCCAGCCATGTGTCCCCCATCCTATATTTCTGTATTCCATTTTTTCTACCTAAGTGTAGGACCTTATACTTCTCTCTGTTGAATTTCATTTTGTTAGCCTTGGCCCAGCTCTCCAATCTATCCAGGTCATTTTGAATTTTGATCCTGTCATCTGGCATATTAGCAACCCCTCCCAATTTCGTGTCATCTGCAAATTTGATCAGCATGCCCTCTATTCCTTCATCCAAGTTGTTGATAAAAATATTGAACAGCACTGGGCCCAGGACAGATCCATGCTTACTTATTTTTATGTAAATTTCAGAGGAAGTTCCGTACAACTAAGATAGTTATTAAGTGTAAATAAAATATATGAACTATATATATACATTTATGACCAATTCCATTGTGTCTGGAATATGTTCTATTGAATATATATAATTATTGGACAGGTGCTTGATTAGGCATATTAGCTGAAAGCTTTTTGACTAAAGAAAAATTCCCTGTTACAGATTCAGAAGATGAACCTGTGATCAGCCAGTTGCATTACATATTATGTTGTTTTTCACAGCTATGGACAACTGTGCTTTGACCCATTTATAATGCTGACCTGAATTTCTATGGACCAAAGTCTGATGGCACTGTTTGTCTCTCTGTTTTTACTTGTATGCCATATAGAATATGTTTGTGTAAATGCATCTATTCATACTTAATCTTGTTTGCATTCTCCCTCTTAAATGGACATTTAAAAATACATCACCACCTAGCATCTTATTTTGACAAATGTTAACTTAAAACACATACATAAGCCTGTATTTGACTGGATTTACATTTCAAAGGATTTATTTTTTAAGATCAGCAATCAAAAATTTTCATAGTGCATTCTATTGTCTGATGACTTTTATCTTTTCCAGCCAGTGGCAGTGACAGTCTGCAGGTACTGCTGAAGAAACATTGCTCATTAACAGTGTTTTCAGGTGTACAGGAGAGATAGGATCTTAAAGATTTTGCCTGGGTGGTCAGACTGTGATGAAACCACCACACCACCGCGGCATTGAAACCTTTTGTATTGTACTATTGATGCTAGATTTTTAGGGGATTTTCCCCAGTGTAATATAGTAAGCAGGTACTGGGTCAAGGCTGTTTTATTTAAGCTTTGCCTCTCGTCTGTCATATGCTTAAAATTAAGGCCTATCCTGTTGGAAGAGGTTGTAGAGGGAAGACATAGAAATCAGTCTTAAATTAGAGTTAATTTAATTAGCATGACGTACAGGTGTCTCTCCAAATACTGTTTAAATCGGTCGCTTTCTCATATACCTTTGTCAGTCACCACACAGTGGTTTGGTTCGTCACTCTCTTTTATACCTTTTCCCTCACACGCACTTTCTCTCGGCTTGTCTGGCATGTAGTAATTTGAACAAGCGTTCAGTGAGTATCATTGTTCCCCTTAGTTACTCATAAACAGGCTGATTGGCAGAACTGCTAAGCTCAAAAAAGTCTTTCAGAGGACTTCCCTGTTGCTGTGGTAACCAGAGAACTGCGTTACATTTCTAAATGTGATCTTTGACCATTCTGGAAGGGTATGCAGGGATTTTCACAGCTCTAAGGGGGGAAAATTTCCAATAGCTGAGATGTAGGAGGTTATCTGATACAAGCCAACTGAAACAGTGGCTTGTTCTGTGCAGCAGTGTTCATCCTTCTTAGCAATGGTGAGACAGAGAGGAAGAAAGGGTACAAAGACTGTCTTCTCTTACTCACATCACAATCTTCCTGAGCAGCATTTTCCTGGCCTGTTGACTTAATTTCGGAATATTCTTTGGCTAATGGGTCAAACACTGAAAGCTATACAGAGATGTTAAATTCTACATCTTCCTTTAGCTCAGTTAGTCAGAAACGTAATACATATCTTCCCATTGATGCTAGCCTGGCTAGGTCCCAGTGTAATTAACATATCAGATAACCTGAGTCTGAAAAGTCTCTGTCTAACTCTCTCTGCCTGCAAGCCATGGTTAATAGGGCATAACATAACATAACAACATAATATAACATAATGTAAGATTTAACGTAAATATGAGATTCGTAATTTGGAGTGGGGAATCAACAGCCTGACACTAGATAATAAACTGCTATTTCTGTCATGCCTCATCATGGCCAAGCTGGCTGGGGCTGACTGAGTTCAATAACATGGAAGACCACAGGTCTCCTAGCCCTGATGTAGGCAGTGGAGCTGGATGAGTGTTAGAGGTTGAAGCAGCTGAACTTGATTTCTATCATCTTTACACAGATTGGATAAGATGTATGCATGGCGAAGTACGAATCGACAAACAGCACTGGAAAAATATAATAACAGATTTAGTCCACCTCTTCTAATCTTTGCTGTTTTGAAAAATCCAAGATAAAAAACACTCCAGTAGTTCCCAACATTGTGTCTTTTGTGTTTTTTTTGCCTATTTTAATTTATAACATGGGCAGTTGTGCAAAGTACAATGAAGGAAAATAACTCTGTTGCCTACAATTTAAAGCAGGAGTGGAAATTGTGTAGCTCTCCAGATCTTTTTGGACTGCAACTCCAAGCAGCCCTTGCCACCATAGTCAATGGTGAGGAATGCTGGAAGGTGTGGTCCCAACAATCTCTGGAGGTCTTTTTACCCATGATTTAAAGTACATAGGTCTTGTTTGTGCCGTATATGTCAGTCTTTTTCATGTAATGAGAAATTACCAAGATGCTCCTTTCCCAAGTCACAGCATCATGCGTGAGAGGATAAGCTTCTATTATAGCAGCAGTGGGAACTGTGTGGTCTCCAGATGTTCTTGACGTGCAGTTCCTAATATTGCTTACTGTTGGCTATGCTGGCTAGGGTTGCTGGGAGTTGCAATTTAATGATATTTGGAGGGCCCACCTTTGCACTTCAGAAATGAAGCAATGTTTGTGTATATTATAAAAATGTTAAAACTTAAAAGTTTTAAAAGCTGTTGTGCCTGATTTTGTTGTTCTGAGATGAGCCATTTCGTGGTCTCTGTGCCTCACACAGTTGGGTCTTCGCACATGCTCAGTACCGAGCAGTAGGAGAAGGGTTCCCACCAAGCTACTCAGTTCTAGAAACTTCCAATATCAGCTACGCGGGAGCAAAGACCCAATTGTGTGAGGGCACAGGTGACCACTTGAAGAATGACAGTTACAGGTAAGCAACCTGTCCTTCTTCCTCATTTCTCAGGATCTCCTCTCTTACTCATTGATAAGACAAGCTTACTTCTTTCTTACACTATAAACTACAGTGGGCCCTCCGTATCCACAGGCTCACAATTCATGGATTAAACCCACCATGAATTCAAATGTACACAATACAGTACATTTAAATCCATAGTGTGAGGAGCACACTAGCCATCCACTTCTGCCGTTGAGGTAGCAGGATTCCTACTCAAATCAGGAGTGGGCAGCTAGTGGAAATTGCCAATTCCTCCACTGCTATCCTGTGCCATTTTTAATAGGGACTTGAGCATGCATATTTTTGGGTATCTACCAAGGGTCCTGGAACCAATCGCCTGCAGATCCCAAGGGCCCACTGTACTAAACAACTGCAGAAGTTGATTTAGAGTTCAGAACTGAGCATCTTAACAGTTTACAGCATCTTAACTACAAACAGATGTGTACAGATCTGCCTAATTTGTCCAAATTGCATTTCATTTTTCTTAGCAGAGAAACTGGAACAGTTTGTTTGAGACCTAGGATTTTTTATGTGGAACATGCACACAGGTCTGATTGTGCATCAATTCAAGTGGTGAAACAGTGCTGACAAATCTGTTGGGAGAGGTCTTTAGCACCTGAAAATCTATAGTGGATGATCCTTGGTGATTAAAAGGCTTAAACATTAATCTCAGACTCTCCCTTCCCTACCCACACAAGATGCAAATAATAATGCATGATCTGTTTATTTTAGAACCTTAAAAAGGTTTGTGCTGACATATTTAAAATTATGGGTTATGCACAGCACATAGTCCTAGTGGGTTCACTGAGAAAGATGTCTAGTTTGGTTTAGAAAATGCAAAAGGATTATTCATTCCCAAGACTTATTCTGACATTATAATAGTTAAGACCATCAAACTCACCTGACTAGTTTGTGCGAAAGTTGAATCTACGTCCACAAGGGCAAGGAAGGAGAACTGCTGGAATTCCTCTACCCTACAAGTATTTACACTGTACACATGCAGAATATCCTGATACACACACCATCTGGGCAGTGCAGTACTTTGCTCAAAATTATTCTCATCAAAGATTGTCCATAACACATGAAACAGACTGACAGAAGCAGTTCCTATAGATGGCCTTTGTTTCATTTCCCAGTACCACTGCCAGCCCTTATATATCAATGCTGCTTTTAGCATCCTGAATAGTGTCCATTTTCAGAACACAGTGCTTCTTTTTTGTTCACTTAATGGTGCAAGCATAACCTGCCCTGTCATAATTGGCTTGATTTGCATGCTGTGAATTAGTTAAGTGACAGAAATTAACACGGAAGCTGCTCATTTTCAGGATTATGCTATAAAAATGGAGACCTCAGAAGGAAGAGTTTGGAAGTGAGAAGTGCAGCTTATTTCAGATGAGTTGGCTCTATGATCCAGAGTGCTGCAATGTTTGAATTGTTATAATAGAACTTCAGGAGCCCATGGTTCAAATTCCTGCTCAGCCATGGAAACCGCTAGCTGACCTTGAGCAAGTCACACCCTCTTAGACTAGGAGGCAGACCTCCCCTATAGACTCTATGGTAGGTTGCCATAAGCTTGAAGGCACATAGCAATAACAACAGCAAAGATGGCCAAGTGGGGCATGGGGGGCAGGCAAGATTTGATCTCGCATGTAGCTTTTCATAAATTGCATAAAGCCTACCCACAAATGAACTTATAACGATAAATGGGACTTTGCATTTATTTCATAGTTTATTATTATTTCATAGTTTATTATTATTATTATAACACGTTCTGAAATGGAGTGAACCACTGCCATTATACTTCCTAAGGGGGAAATTATTGATAAATTGAGATGTTGTCTGAGTACACCTGCATTCTGGCATATATAATTTCAATGTAGAACCATGTTGTCCTTTTTAAGAGTTGGACTGTTTTGGCACTGAGATGAGTGTTTGGAGAGCCCACAAACATACAGAAATGGGCCATCAATGCTGAATTCTTAACTCTTTTAAACTAGATCTTGATTTTGATTCTATGAAGCTGGCTCATTCTGGTAATTAATTGTTTTTATACCCTTGGTTCTTTGGGTTATGTACAACTGAAGCACTTAAAACACTGAAAACATGAAATTCATAGAATACAGTCATAATAATATATGCTTAAAGAGTGAATTAATGCAGAAGAAAATAGCTTTATAATAAAATGCTAAAATAAGGTAAAAGGGCAAAATGCACCCCAGTCATCATAAAAACAGATGCAAATGTATTAACAAGAATATGTAAATGCTGTTGAAAACATTAGGAGGAGAAAAGTTTTTCAGTTTGTTTGAAGGACATTAGTGAAGGCTTCAGGAGGGCTTCTTCAAGGAAGGCATTGCGTAAAAGGGAGGAATCACTGAAAAAGCCCTCTCTATCACTATCAGTTCTTGAACTCCTGCGAGAGTGGATCATGGGAGAATGACTACAGTGTTACACCTTGGTCCATCTGGCTGGCATTTGTATCTTCTGATTGGTAGCTACTCTCTGAGGTATCAGAGAAGATCTGTCTCAGTCCTGCTAGCAAAAGTGCTTTGTAATCAAATTAGGCTGCAAATGGAGAGAAATCACATTTGTTTGAATAAGTGTATTTGTTTTAAAAAGTATTGTATATACGATTGCGTGCAACTTTTCCAAAGTTCCCATTAAATGTACCACTTCAAATTCTATGGAATGATTAAAGATTCAAACAGTACAACTCTAGTTTTTTAGATGATTCCATTAATTCCTGGAGCTGGTGGAGGCATTTTTGCCTCTTTGTCTGGGAGATAGCATACGTGTCTTGTTTTGAAGAAACACATATGTCTGTAATTTCACTAACAACATAACATTGGATTTGTAATCTAAGATGAGAGTAATTATGTACACACTAGTTATCAGACAACTATAATCAAGAGGAGACACCAAAGGCCAAATATAGGGTGTTGTGCACCTAGAATAACTCACAGCTGATTCTGAAGAGGTGAGTGAGTACATACAGCATAGTGTGACTGGCCCAAGAAACACAATTATTGCAATGGATGGATCCAATGGTTTCTTTGGACTGAGTGTTTCATTCTCTAGCTTCCATCTACTTGACAAAAAAGAATGCATAGCTACTGAGTTTTGCTACAAAGTTTTAAAAGATCCCAGTTATTCACCCTTAAAGTTGTGAATACTAGTATGATCTGCCTTTAGTAACCAAGAGCTACTATGGTGCCACTGACTAGGACTGCACAAGTCCAATATTCTTTTTATAACAGTACTAGTCTGGTTAATCTGAAACTGATAGTAGTATGATAACTCTTAAAGTTTTCAGTTTTGCTAGTAATTAGTATTAGAATTTTTTTTTATGCAGCCACAGTTGTACTCACAAGAGGCTGCACAGTAGAAAGGCAACTAAAGAGCCATGAAATGGACTTTATTTAATGATTACTGAAAGCATGTCGTACACGTACAGTGATGGCACTGTATAAATAAATAATAATATTGACATGGTGCACTTACCCCATTAAGTAATCTCATAAACATTGTTGGCACCATGCAATAACTTTGATAATAGCCAATTACACAGTTCTATTTTTTTTTTAAAAAATGCTTCAAGCAATTTGATATAAGTCTTGCAATGCATGTTTTGCATTGTATATGATTTTAAAAGGTTTATAATGAAATTATATTCAGTCATATTGATCTTTTTTTGTATATGTAAGTATGTCTTATTATGCAACAGGCTTTATGATCTGAGAGCAAAATCAGAATGGTTTTGATACTTATGGAAGTAAAATCTGTCTAGCATCGTGGTGCCCGTATTTTTTGCTTTTATCTTGGAAATTGTTTTATTAATTTGATATCAATTAGATATCACTGCAAGCAAGTCACTTACAAACAAACTTACAAAGGTTATCAGCCCACCTGCACACAAATATTTATGCTCATCAAAGACTGGAAATGAGGAGGGGTGCAGAAATTCGCTATGTCATCAGCTAAGGGTTATACTCTGCAGAAGCTGTGGGATGGCCTGACCACCCATTTTGAGAACCTAAGTAAAGCATTCTCTAATGTATCATCATTTTTTTCAGGTGTGGCTAACAATCAGGTACAACGCTAAGACAGATCATTTGTTTGCCCCAATCCAAAGCTGTGTAGAACTCTGACACAAACATTAATTTCCCCTCCAAGCAGAATCTGCCCAGATCAGTTCAGCTTCAGAAGCACTGAACGTGATCTCCTTTTTTTGAATGTGAAAGATTCCCAACATTGAAGTGAACTGCATAGAAAATCATGTGTTCATTGAAGACCCCCAGTGCACGCTAGAACAGCCACAATGTCAAACCTGTTCATTTCCAGAAGAGTAGATTCACTCCAGGAGTCATTAGAAATGTGCTCAATTTTCTTTGTCCTGTCTGCTTAGCAGTGCCTTAATATGCTTCTTGAATGGCAAGGCACAAGAGACTTAACTAAAATTGCTTGGAGAACATTAACATTGAAATCAGCTAGATTTTCAACCTGCTCAATATCAAAGATTTGGAAACGGTCACAGTGAAAGCTATTAAGCTTCCATTAATGTCTTGGTATTGCTTGAGATTATTTCCTTTAATAATTGTCCTAATCTCAGAGTTTAAAAAAACAGTAAAAATATGACCATTATGTATGTGATATAAGAATGTTAAATTGTTTGTTTGTTAATGTTGAAGAGAACTGATGGATTGTATCTCAAAAGTGTCTGGTGGAAAAGCAAAACATTTTCTCTTTTTCTTGGAGATATGCCCATGTGAAGTCAGGCTGATTTACCTCCAGGCAAACCCAGAAGTATTGTTCTATTGCTGTTGTTTTTTCTGCTTAATGCAGAAATCACTAGTGTAACAGACAATTGAGCACACTCTTTGACATTGATGGGAGTTTTCCAGCTACTTTTTGAGAGCACCTCAGTAAATAGAATTGTTGCTGGATTACAGTCAACAGGAGATATTCAAGCCAGGAGTTGCAGTAAGTGTGAAATAAGGTTAATATGAATTGTCAATTAACTGAGGGAGTAAATTCAGACATGGACTGAAAACCTCATCTTTAGCACACAGACCTGTTGAACTCAGGATGTTTTGAGACAATGGCATGTTAACAGTCATTTCATGCTTATGCAGTAACAAACGCAAATATCTTGACAGCAAAGACCATATCTGATCTTAGCTCTCTAAATGCCACCTGTTTAAAAACATGTCTTTATGCATTCACACTTTCCCTTTCTAATGCACATTTTACAATCTTTGGTACACACTTTTAAGAAAACAACAACTGAAGCATCCTTGAGTTGCTAGGTACTGATGGAAAGTGGTTGAAGACCTTAGTGGCTCAGCTGATATTTAATCAAACAATGAATTGGCATAATGAGAATGGACTTTGAAAGATACTTTCTTGGACTACTATATCCTGAGTCCCTCAGTCAGCATTGCAGCAGGCCTGATGGCTGAGGATTCTGAGAACTGTAGTCCAAAATGTAACATGTAGAGAGGTTCTTTCCATCCCTTCTGTTTTTCTGTCATATGCTTTTCTTTCCTTCTGGATCTAAGCAGACAATCCTTTGTCTTCATATAAAACTGAAATATACATGATGCTGCTGAGATCTGTAACCAGATATTCCAGAAGAAGTCTACAGAGCCTCTTGGTTTCTTTTAAACCTCAGGGATCTTACCAACAAATATCTCAGAGAGTTCTCTCCCGTTTTACTATCCCCTTTTAACTTCAGGAATTTTACCAGCAGTTCCTTAGGCTTCTCCTGTTTTCCTACGTTGGCAATCTTATCAGCAATGCTTCCCAAAGCCTTCCCATGTTTTATATCCTGATGAGTTATGGTAGTACTTAGGTTTATGAGTTATTAGGAAATTCTTCCCTGCTGAGTTATTGCAAGCCCCATCTTGCTTCTAGGAAACTCCTTGTTCTTGAAACAGGGCATTAAAGCAGAAACACTGTCAGATTTTTGTGGTGTCTACCATAACTTCATGATGAGTTATAGGAGGCCCTACATGTTTTTTTTTCTTCTCTAACACCCCCTCCCCCAGTTTGAAATTTTGATTCTTGAACTTTAAAGTGGGCACTGAAGTTTGGACAACAATCGAAAACACTTTCTCAAATGTTGAAGTGTCTATCATGAAGTTATGGTGAGTTATCACTATCACAAATGCGAAGATGCTCTGTTTTACTGTGGGTTTGAGGAAAACCTCATTTGGTTTAAGTGTATGTTTGCTCATTATCAACTGTATTTGCTCACTTACTATTTTGAGCATGTGATAGAAGAGGGAACATGCAAACCTGAGGCTCTTCCCAGCCTCTTTGTTTAAAGTGTTTAGTATATCCGAATGAACCATACAGATAATAAGAGCACTGTTGGATCAGACCACATACCTACTCCTGCTTTCCAGCCAGATACCTCTTTGTTTCCCTCCAAAGTTGATTCCAAAGTTGTAGGCAACATGTACCTACTGTGACCAGCAACCATTGATAGCCATATCCTACATTAATTTCTCTGAGTCCCTCTTTTTTCTCCATTAATTTTTTATTAAGAAGAAAAAACAAACATACAAAAGAACAAAAATTACATTCATACAAACATAAACAAACTTACACGTAACTAAACCAAAACTAACAAAACATAAATTGGTTCCTGCCCTTTTTGCAAACAGATCATATTGTTTAAGAACTTACACTTAACTATTAAATCATTCATTTTATCTCATAGTTTTTACTTGTTGCTGATCACTTATCATTATAATTATTTACTTAATTAATTTCTCAAGTTCATTAACCGTTATTAACTTATTCTAGATTAGTTTGTACTAATGATCAATCATCAAAAGATAATCTGTTTAAAAAATAACATCAGCCACTTTCATTGTGACAAAAATTCATTTTGTGTTCTGCCTTTTATCCTGTATGTAAAATTGTCCATTTCAACAATTCCCATCAGTCTGTTTAGCCACTTGTCCACTGTTGGTAAATCTGACTTTTTCCAATATTTTGTGTATGCTAATCTTGATGCTAACAACATATGTTGCACCAGTTTATGTTGCTTGTTACAATGTATCTTCTTCTTCTTCTTTTATCTTCTTCCCAGATTCCTAACAGATGCAGTTAAGGCTTTTTAGGAACTTGACATTTTAAAATCTTTTGCATCATTTTTTATATCTGCATCCAGAACTGTTTAGCTTTATCACATGCACATCACATATGATATAAGGAGCCAACATGGTCCTGACACTTCAAATATTTAGCCTTTGTCTCTTTTATACATCTTTGCTAATATCTCTGGTCTAAGGTACCACCAGTACATCATCTTATAATAATTTTCTTTGAGATCATAACATAGGACATTTTAACATCCTTTGTCCGTATTCATACGTATGTTGTATCCAAAATCCTTTGTCCAGTTAGTCATATATTCCCTTACTTGTTCATTCTCCATATCAAATTTCAACAAAAAACTTATATATCGTAGCAATCAAATGGTTGTCATCTAAACATAACAATATTTCCAAATCAGATTTAATCTCTTCAAACTGCTTAGCCCTCTTACCTTCTTTAAATCTTATCTATGATTGTCTACATGAAAGCCATTGTAAGTTAACACTTTCCTTCTATAATTGTTGCAGTGACTTCATCTTACAAGCTTGTTTTTTTTTCTCCAATAAATCGTCTCTGATCCCCTCTTAAAGGTGGTGAATCCCACTGTATTTTGTGATTGTTGTCTCTTAAGAGAAATCTGCTACCTTATTAGTATTTAAGACTCTTAACTAGAAAGGTCTTGCTATCTGCGCTGCTAAAATTTTGGTGCTCCTAAATTCCACTTAGAATACAATATTTTCTTGGATCATGATTCTGTATGAGAGTGGAGTTCGTGTTTCATGTCAAAGTGGCTCTTAAGGGGAGGGGGAGATGTGCCAACTGTGGTTTAATTCATAGTTTCCTCTCCTTATGACAAGATGTAATCCTCAAGCAGTGTAAACCATCCTAATTTCATTAACGCCAGCCAGACAAAATCATTTCGAGTGCAAACATGCCAGATTATGTGACTTGCAGACTTCTGTGTTCGTAAGCACAGCAAGCAATTGCTACCAGATCTGTTGTCTTTCTTTTTTCAATGGGCACCCTGCTCTTTTATTCACTCTTTGGCAAGCTGTAAAATTCCTTAATACACACGGTTCCAAAAATAGTTTGCCTTGCTTTCTGGATAAGCAGAAATTTCTTTCAGTTTGGGCTTCAGTAAAATGGCATTCCTTAAGGTTGATTGGCAACAAATCTTGCAGACTGTTCCTAAAGTGCTTTTGTGACATGTGCACCTGTTTAACTGGAGGGAAAGATTCCTTTTCTGTTGACTTGGTAGGAGGGAAGTCTATTAGCAGCAAACAGCAGTGTTATGCAGGGAGGGCCTTATGCATTCAATTACATTAACACACACACACACACACTGCAACTGTATTATGTCTAGGAAGTAGAAATGCTGTTTCAGTGGGTTTATGTGAAAGCCTAGTACCAAGTTTTGCTTGCTAACATGACAATAGATGTTCACTGTTTTGCAATGATGTAATGAAAATGAAGTAAGATTAACTTTGATTTTTGTGGGGAAATTGAATGAAAACTGTTTAAAACTTTTTAAAATGTTCCATTATGTGAGAACAACATTATTTCAACAAATGAATTATTGTTACAAGCTCTTACAGTCACTCACCTGATCTTCAGTGAAACTGTCCTGTGTAATACCAATGTTTTCTAATTACACACATAGATGTGCATGAGCAGAGGAAATAGTAAAATTTGGGATGGTGGCTTAACAATTGTTGTCACTATCTTTGCCATTTTTTTTCTATTTGTCACATATGTATCCTGCCCATTCTGAGTGGAGCTTATGGCAACATATGTACAGCTTTCCCATTTTTTCCTCCCATTATGTTTTAGTCTGAAGAACTGACCTAAGGTCACCCAGTGAAACTTTCCGACTGAACACAGATATGGAAGCAGGTCTCTTTAGACTAGAGGTGGAGCAACGGCAGTGATGGAATCAGTTTTTGTCCCACAAAACAAGGGTGCCCTGTCCTACTCCATTTTTGGCTGAAAACTGCACCAAAACCACAACCAGAAGTCTTTTCTGTTTGTGACTTAAATGTCTGTTGGCACATTAGTGGGGCAGGGTTAAGCAGGTCTGATCAATGTTTTCAGGCATTTCTGACCCCCAAATTAGAGAGCTGTGGAGGTTTGGGGAGGATTCAGGGATTGTGGGAGAGCCATAAAAAAGAGGTTGAGATCACATGCAGCCCAGGGTTTCCCTTTCCCACCCCTAATTTATACCATGATTCTGTCTACTATCTTTTTTACTGACCTTATTTCAGCCTTACAAAACACGGACTGCATTTATGTATGACACCAATCCATGGTTTGTGTAAGCTATAATTTGTTGCTTTGTCCATGAATTTTCCTGCAGACAAGTACACAAACCACAGTTTTCCCCTTCTGTTTTGGTCCGTTTTTCCTTTGTCCCTTTGGTCAGCTTATGTTAGGAGGGTTGGAGAGAAACTTGGAGTTGAGGAAACCAGCCCTGGGACAGTCCACATTCCCTGTTCAAATATAATGACAAATTGTGGTTTAGAGAAATCAGAATAAGTTCATAGGTTGGCTAAGAGTCCACTGTTGGTTTGGAGGTGCAGGTTTAGACACAACAGTAAGCCAAAATTCAGTACACTATCTTCTGGATTATTGTTATGTATGAATCCAGTAATTCTCAGCAGAACACCAGAAAATGAATTTCAGTGAGATAGAATGGAAAAAGCGTGTGTGTGTGTGTGTGTGTGTGTGTGTGTGTGTAGCAGTATGATAAGGTTTAAGAGGAAAGGTTGTTAATATTAAGTATTATTTGTAAGTGTAGATACAACCATGCTTGGCTAAAGTAAACAAGGAAAAACCATTTTTATTTTGTTTCACAAATAAACAAATAATTTATATTGGATAGGAAAAGAGCAGGGAGTCCATGATTCTGTTGTGGTTCCTAATCTTTTAACCTTGCTTGAAAGATTGACTGCATTATATTTGCACCAGGCTTGTGTTACATTGTGAGGGTGGAACAGCACATTCTGAGGTTCTCCAATTGTTTTTGTAGACTTAAAAAAACACAAAACCCATAGAGCTGCTCAGGCTGGAGGCTGAAGGCTAGTATGAGAGAGAGAGAACTGACTTTTTTCTGCCTTGTACCCTATATTTATTTCTGCTGAAAACAGGCTTATCCCCTGCTGGGGAAAAGATAAGGGAAATGATTGACTAAAGACGTTGTGTGTATACCTCTGACATGGCAAACTTTTTGTCATTGTTCAATGGGGTGCCTCCTACTATGCTGTCAGGCAAGCTAAACCACAAAATAATGTCATTAACACATATATATTTCCGTTGAGCCTTGTTGCTTGGTAATGGAAGTTAAAGAGTTGGGAACAACAAGGCATATTTAGCCCTTTATGTGCAATAGCTTAGTCTTAATTATCTAAACAGTAATTATGCAAACTGATTTATTCAAAGCTCTGTTAATTATTCTGTAAATTCCTTCAGTGATGCCCAGAAATCTTAATTGCCAAACTTATTAAGCTCATTTTCCTTTGTTCTTCAACACACAGTTGGATAACCAGGAAACCCACATTTGGCAGCAAACCCTATTTTAAAAATAAACTCCCCCCTCATATGAATAACAGTTGGCAGTTGCTGCAAAACAAAGAAAGGAAAATAAACTTCCCAAGGAGTAGCTGCATTAGTCTCTTGCAGTGAAAAATCAGGAGTCTTCTGGTGTCTTAAAGATTTAACACATCTATTATGGTGTACACTTTCATGGACAAGAGTCCGTTTTGTCAGATGCACATGAAGACAGCAAAGGAAGGAGAAAGAGAGACTGAAATAACTTCAGTCCAAAATTTGAGTTAGATTGCATAAGTAATACAAAAAAAAAATAATGAATCATTAAGTAGTCCATTTCTGCTTTGCGTAGATTGCTTAGGTTGTTAATGTTCTACAGAAAATCTCTTCAGATGGTAAGATGGTCATGGTAAGAAGACGATAGCATTTTGTTACTGCAGCCTCTAGGCCACCTTGGCGATAGCATAAAGATATCCTTTTGATATCAATAATTTGGCTTTCTTCCACCACCCCTCTCCACGTGTTTGTGAGGCCTCCGCACAAGCACGAAACTAGGCTCGGCAGCTGATTGCTGCAATATTCCTAAACAATACAGGCAAGCCAGAAATAGCCAGATTGCCGCTTCAGGAGATCTCCTGGCAAACACCCTATTATGTATGCGCGCCACCCACAAAGGACTCTCTGCCCCGAGCAGGTAACTTGACTAAGCTGAACTATCAACTGTTCAGCATCGAGCATTTGCATACTGGCTGCTCCTTTGTCAATTCAGACCTAACTCAATCATATTAAAGTTTGACTTTTCCGAGGCTTTGTCTCGCACCTCACCAAGTACAGCATAGCCTGCAGTCACATCTCTCCCTATAAAAACCCCTGATTCCGAGACCCTCCTCGGATCGCTCCCGAATTCCAGACTGCCTTGCTGCCTCTTTGCTTGGTGAGCCTCCCCTCAACTCCACGTGCTGAGCCACATCAAACCCCAGCATCACTCTCTATTCTTCCAGACTTCAGGACAGTTTTCATATCACCCAAATCAACTACCTCTCCAAAAAATCCCTCTATCCCACTCTCACCTTTATTTTCTACAGTTATCTGCGTGAGTGAGTTGCATACACTGTTTGGCTGTATTTTAATAAAGATCTCATTTATTCTTTTAAAACAGTTTGCTTCTTGACTGACCTGACCCCGTAGACATAGGGTTCAAGATCCTGCCAAGTTACCCTGCCTCTCGTAAAGCTAAAGCAGTGCTCAGAGCTAATTTTCCCCACCTATAGTTGAGCACATTTCGGTGTCTCTCACAGGACCCCCATTAAAAAGGGTAACAATTTTTCATAGTGAGTGGGAACCTGAACACACAGACACCTGTAAGATACATACAGCACACATATATGAATATTCAGAAGGAAGTACCGCAAAGCTCAATAGGATTTTCTCCCTTAAAAGTCTTATGATCAGGGAGGATCACAGTTATTTGTGAGTTTTTTTAAAATATCCATTATTAGGTTATTTAATCTTCTGATTTATGACTTGTAGCAATCCACTTCCCTGCTTCCTTTATCATGTGACTCAAGTTGTAAGAAAAAAATTAGTTAATATCTTATATATATGGGAAATGTAGAAATGGGGAAGGGGGTTACTAACTGTAAATGCATGACAAATCCAACAGTGAATTTTTGAGGAGTTGTTGCCAGATGGTGAGAAAACAATCAATGATAAACCAAATGGAGGCAAAAAAACCCTCAAAAACCCCTCCTTGATGCTTAAACTTGACAACATGGAAGTGTTCTCCAGGATTTTTGAACAATCCATTTTGAGCTGAACTTAGAAAAAAAATACTTATTTTTTGGACTACATTTTATAGAATCTCCTAGCCAGCACAGTCAGTAGCTAGACTGCCTGGAGGATTCTGGAAATGGTAATGAAAAAAAAAATCTTTTCCAACCTCTGATTTTGTAAGTGGTTGTACCCACCCTTAAGAATCAGCTTGGGAATTGATCATGGGTGCCGTTGGGACAGCTGTGACCTAGAGTATTTTTTCCAACTTTAGGCTCATGTGTTAGTAGACAGGCCAAATCCACTGAATATTACATGTCCCTTGACAGATTAGATTAGTGTAATGTACGAAGGTTTGATAAATACCTAAATACTCTAAAGGCACCAGATCTTGTCTGAGTTTGGAAGCTAAGCAGTGTCAGTTCTGGTTAGTACTTAGATGAGAGGCTACCAATGAATATCAGGTGTTTGTAGGCTCTATTTCAGAGGAAGAAACTGGCAAAATCATCTCAGAGTACTCCTTACCTAAGAAAATCCTATGGAATTCATGAGGTCACCATATGTCAGCAGGTGACTTGAAGGCACATACAAACACATGGAATGTGAGACTGGCTGCTATGTCATCTTAACAGAGTTTTGTTTCCAATCTCAGTTCATGACATTGGCTTTGAGTTTATAATTCCCTTGATGATCTGGGGCTTTTTTCCTTTTTTTCCATTACAGCCTATGTGTCAGAGCCAGCCCATGCAAGAGGCAGGGTAAATCCCTCACATCAGGTGGTCAGTTAGAAGGAATTAGTGAATCACAAACTTTGTTGTGTCTTTAAGAGAGCCTTGGTGCCTTCCTTCATGCCACCTGTTTTGCTCAGATGGACACTTCAGAGTAAGATTTCTGAGTTCACTAGATTTTCACTCAGGCCCAAATGCCTCAGTTTGAGAAGAGGTCCTTCCATGCAGAGAAAGTTGGTCTCCATTTCCACATTGCCCAAGATGTCTTGGTTAAAATAAGAAAACCAAAGTATGGGTCATTTGGTGGGTGGCATTGTCCATGGAGAAGAAGGTGGCCACAGGAGGAAGGAGTGGTGGGTAGTAGAAGTGGTGAAAATAGGCAGTAGGACATATTGCAGTACCTCTGCTACCTGCTCATTCTGGTTCTAACCTGAGACCTGCTTCCTATTTACCCCTACTGTCTCGGACCTGAAGGTTGGGCCTTTTCTCCAGGGCTCCAAGATCTTCTTCTGTTTGCCTAAGATGCTCAATGGGGTGGAGGGCATTGGTATACACAGCTGCAGTAGGATCGGCTAAGGTAGAATCCCATTCTCTTCCAGATCAAGCTTTACTTCATTATTTATTGTAGACACACTGCTGCAAGCTGACACCAAAAATCTGTATTTCTCCAGCCTGGCTTCACCACCCTCCCAATGCTGATGCCACTAAAAACCTTCCAGCTAGACAGGAAAAAAGGAGGAAACGTGGGGGCTGGTGAGGCATACAAAGATTTTGTGAAAAGGTGCTTCTTTGACAGAGATTGTTAACTGAAGAATGCTTGTAATGTTGGTTTTGGCCCTGAGCATGGTTGGCTGGCCCTGAGTGTGGTCCCCTTCCCTGGCTGATTGGCCTTTTAGTGATGGAAAAAGGTGAAATGATTATATTCCTTTCTTTGTACCTTCATCTGACTCACTGGGTAGCCAGATTCATGGTTGCTACTCCATGGCACTCAGCAGCATAAATGCCAGTATGCACAGTTCTATAAATGTACATGGGGGCTTGAAATACTCTATGCTGAAATGGAATAATGGGAGGCTTTAGGATGCTGTGCCATCGCCTGATGCACTGCTGCAAGCATATCTGGCCATAACAGGAGCTATTACGTTCTGATATCTGTGCAAAGGAATCACAGTCGCATCCTGTCCTGACTGTTCCTTCAGAATTCCCTGGCCTATATTGGAGGTGGGAATTTTGCAGCTCTGCAGCACTGTACCTTTCTGCATTCCTTGCTATTAGCTTTGTCAGCTAGAGCTGCTGGGAATTACAGTGGCCCGCCACTTTCATGAGGCTTCAGGGTGCAGAACCCTTACGAAAGTAGAAAAGCTGCAAATAACTCCCCTCTGTGCTCCCTCTCCCATTCCCTTCTGGGGCTCCCTGCTCCCATTCCCTTGCCTGTTGCCTTGGCACAAGAGCCTGCCTTCTCCACACTGGGGCAATAGGCAAGGGAGTGGAGAGCCCTGGAGGGGAGAAGGAAGGCTCACACATGCCTTCCACCCCCTATTCCCATGTCTTTTGCCTCGGCATGTGTTCTCTGTGCTGAGGCAAAAGGCAAAGGAGTGGGAGGAGGGAGCTTTGGGAGGGAGAAGGAAGACTCACGCATGCCTTCCACCCCCTCCCCCCATTCCCTTGCCCTTTGCCTCAGCATGCATTCTCCACGCTGGGGCAAAAGACAAGGGAATAGGAAGGGGAGCACGTGTGTGTGCGTGTGTTCCCACCCATTCATTTGCCTTTTGCCTTCACATTTGGCAAAAGGCAAGGGAATGGGAGGAGGAGGATGCGGGGAGGAGGCACACACACTCCTTGCGAATAATCAAAACCTGCAAATGTGGAGGGAAGACTGTGCAGTTCAACAACATCTGGAGAGCCACACAATTCCCATGTCTGCTCTAAAGCTAACTAAAGTAGTTCCATTGAATGAATGGAACTTTTAATATCAACACTTATGTAAATCCCATTGATTTAGTGGGTTTAATTTATTTGGGATTACCATTAGGACTTTTTAATCAGTCACATATACTTGTCAGATCTTTTCCAAATAAATATCAAAATTCCTCCTATGTATAGCTGAAGGTATTTTTCCACCCCCGAAATAAATAGATCTCAAAATATCTGGCTCCCACTACCATACAAAATACTTGGTCATTCTCTCTGAGTGAGGGAAAGTAATGACGTAAAGTGTATAAGGTAAATAGAAGGAAAATAGGCCTAAAAGGCGTAGTGGTCTTGTTAACTAGGAACGTTTCCACTTTCAAGACTTTTATTTGGTGTTAAGGTCACATAGATAAAGGATTGGGTTATTGCAGTCAGAACAAATAGTTAACCAGTAACATACATCGATTAAGAAGCTTGTGAAACAAAGGCAGTAGCAAAAAAAGCACTAATCAAATAGCTTGGCTATTTTCTGAGCTGAATTATATTACACTAGTTTGATGATAGCATATTTACATGCCTAACATTCTGCATTAATATATATAATTCTTAGTCAAAAGAGAAGCTTTATATGATAAAATATGGAACTTTTAGGAGAACATTTTCTAGTTTCTGTGGTACACAAAGCAACAGTGAAAGGACTGAAAAACAGACAAGTTAAAACTTAACTTTAATATGGATTCTTTCTTCTTCATGCATGCATGTTTACCTTCATGTAGCTGAACAAGATACCAACATCATACAGAGTGATTTTTCAAAAATCAATCCTTGCTACTTTCAGAATTCTGTTAATAGTTAATGGGTGTTAGCAAAGCAGGTATGCAGCAGTGGAAAGTAGATGCAGCCCTTTGGTATATCAGGTTGCTTCCATTTTACCCTGGAAAGCAATCACACCCAGACTTCTGCTAGCTAAAGAAGAAAGTTACTGTTTACCATAGGAAATTCATTATGATGGGAAAGTGGATAGAAGATAGAAGTCCCCAATGCTGTTTTACTAAGATGAAGATACAGGGACCTATTCTTGCCCCCAGTCTCTCTGGAAGAAAGGAAATATGTATTCTCTCTTGAGTCTCTGAGAGGAGGAGGACCTTAAATAACAAACACTAGTAGTATCAGTCTAGGTTAGCATAAGTCAAACAAGCAAAAAATAGTCTAGGTGACTGTTCCCATCAGTCACGTGTATCTTAATGCCAAGTCACTTCCACTCTGTCACTTCCAACAGCAAGAAGCTAAGTGGGATACAGTGGCTGCATGCACACAGAACAGTAAGCCAGATTCAGGGTATCCTGACACACCATGAACAAGGGATGTGCTTATGCCCATAGTGTTACCCTAGTTGTTATTGATTGGCTCCTCCTTGTTAGCTTGAGCTGATAAACTAAGCAAAAATGTTTGGCTTAGTGTGTCATTTAAATTGAGATTCCTGGATTGTTAACACCCGTTGCAAGTGAGGATTGCAAATCAGCATTTTTAACCAACATTTGTAATTTTTAACCATGCTGTGTGAACCCTGCCTTAGAAAAGGAGGATAATGAGCAAAATAGGTGCCAAGCCAATTCAGAGCCTAAGATATTGAATGCTCAGAAAATGCTCATGCAACTCCTAAAAATCAGTACACAAAGTCAACGGCCCACGTGTTTTCCAGGAGGTTCTGAGAGATCACGAGTGTCAACCAATTAATTACTTTGAACATGTTGAAAGTGGAATAACAGTACTATAAGAGTATAGTGCAGAAATGGCCTCAGAATCCTTCCTGAGAGATTCTGGGAGCTGTAATCCAAGAGCAACTTTTCTGAACTGTGGGAGGGCTGAAAGCTGTAGGCCAAAAATATGTTTTTTTCTAAACCAGGTTTAGACAGGTCTCTAAAGTGTAGGGAAAATAATTTCTCTAAAATGTTTTGGTTTTCTGAACTGGGGAAGTTCTAGTCCAAAAGTAACTTTTCTAAACTGTTGTAAAGGTTATGAAGCTGTTGCTAATAGGGCTGGCATTACCATTTTCCTAAATGATATTGCCAAGTCAGGCAGCTAATTTCCCATGTCATGAGAGCCAACAAATTGTTGGTTACAGTAATTTAATAAATTATTAATATATATACTCATATGGGATTTTGGATGAGTGAACAGGTCCATGTGTGAAAGCCGAGAAAGTAAAAAGATCCTTGGGTTCATTTGTTAGGTTAAAAAAAGAAAGACAAAAAAACTTCATACCTGATATTTGCCTATATTTAAAGAAAAGCCAAGCTCCTAAATCTTTCACTGGTGATAAAATCCTTGACACATACTTGAGACAGATTTGTGTATGCGTGTGTGTGTGTGTGTGTGTGTGTGTGTGTGTGTTGAGAAGCAACTGCTTATGAAAAGTAATTGAAAGTGATGTTGAGACACAGCCTGCCGTAGGCTTATTTTATGGGTAGACTTCAATACTTTCCCAGCTTTCCCCACCATGAACATATCTTTTGTAATTGAAGTTCAGTGCCTGCATGTATGTACATGTGAGCTTCTAAATATTTAAATAAAATACAGGAACTTTTACATTAACCTGCAGTGCGGTTATGTTTATGAAACTGAGTTTGCTTGGCTTCTGCTTTTTTGGAGATGTATTCCATTTACTTTTGAAATGTTTTACTGGATTAGTCAGTCATTAATATTTGAACTACTGTATAACTTCCCAAACCAGTTTTTAAGAAACACAATTGTGTCTCAGTACAGCAACAGAAGCAATTCTGTGCAGCAGCTGTCATGACTATTGTGCTTGCTTTCTGAATTATATGTTTAAATATATAATCCATCATGTGGACATTCAAATGAGTTGTAAGAGTTTTCTTGCTTCTGGGTGGAGTGTCTAGGAATCTGAATCACATTGTGCAAGATCTGACCTTTCCTAGTGCCCTTTGGCATGCACAGAATGTGGAGAATCTCAACTCCCATTGTAGAACGTGCAGGTTTCTAGCCCTCAGGGCTGCTGGCAGTTTCTGCCTGAGGCATGACAAACTGAGAGGTGACAAGCTAGATTTCAGCAGCTGGAGATACTAATTTTTAAATCAGCATAGCTCTCAATTCTCACCTCTTGGTGCGTCCCTCTTGCTTGCTTTGTTGTTATCAAAACTCCTGGTTAAATGAGAAGAAAGTGTGGAGAGAGGATAAACAGAGAACTATAAACTCTGCAGAATTAAAATGACTGAGCATTATTGTCTTTTTGCCATGAATTGTGTCATGTCATGATACAGCCAAAGTATCATAGCTTTAGTCTAGTCATTTTGTCTTCTAGTGAGAGTTAAGGTTTAATTTGCTCTTTGACCCAATTATTTGTCTTTTTGGCAGTCTATGGTATACATACAACTCTACTCTGACACTACATTTCCGATGAGTTGCTTATCTTATTGTCAGCTTTCTTCGCTGTCCAGCCTTCATAACAATGTGTATTTTTTCTACATCTCATCTCACTATATTAATGCAACCTTATATTTTTTTCTTAAGAATGTCATTCCAAGGCAAAACTCTATGTAAAGTCCCGTTCTTGTCTGCTTCAGCTTGCTCATCACAAATATTGTAGTGTTTATGTGTTCCATTTATTTCTTTATAGTATCTAGTTCTTCCTGGTTCATGCTTCTCACATTCCTTGTTCGTAATGTATGTTTTGTCCAGCTTTGGACTTCTCTTTCACCTCTGTGTATGTCAGCAGCTGAATGTCCTTTTGGCTTGAGCCCAGCTGCATCATTACGCACAGCACTATTCTTACGTGTCCTTTGCTTCTCCCCAGAAGCTGGTTAAGTGCCTTCTGATCTGAGGGTTTCATCTTTCAGCACTATCTCTCGCTTCTCTTTGGACTGTTTCATGTCATACAGTTTTCAAGGGAAAAGCTGTTCAGGACTGCTTTTACTGCTGCCACCTTCTGTATAGCACTAACAAGAGTTTAAATAGAGTACCACCACCATTGTTTCTGAGACATCCTTCACTTGTGTCACACCCACATTGCATTAAGATCTTTGGCACATTTAGACTGGTGCCTCAGCAAAAGACTGTCTCTACTGGTGGAGCTGCTATTGTTGTCTCATGGGAGCAACCCAGTACTACCACCGTGGAAAGGCAGTGCCATGAAGGAACAAAAGCAATCTGTTAAGATCCCAACTGTTTACACCATGATTGCAGTGTAACCTTCTTTTCCACCAAAAGCTTAATAACCCAGTGGCTTAGAACTTCTAGTCATATTTGAATGAAAGAAAATATTTCAGCAATAGCCTTTACTGCGGAATCCTATGTCTTAGTTGTATACATATCTAGGGCCTGGAATAATTTCTAGTTGAACGTTTCAGGTGAGACTGATAACAAGTGACCTTAACAGGTGTTTCAGTGAAACAGAGACTTGGCCTGTGAAGTCCTATTGATAGCTTCATACTTATGCAAATAGATACCATAGTGACTGTAAATAACATCCAAAAGTCAAAGAGCATCTTGAGAAGGACAAAATGCCTTTGTTTCCCCATCTGTGCGCTGAGAAAGATACAGTAGCCACCTTACAATGCAAGAGAAAGAACTTTTACAAAAGAGGAAATGTGTATGTGAAAGTTGTGGAGTAGACTTCTTATCCCTGTAAAACCCAAAATTGTATGTCTAAAGCAGGAGTAGAGAACCAGTCATCTGTGGCTGGATCTATCACATCACTTATCTGCACCTTTGGTGTTCTTTTCAGGTTGGTGGCTTTCTGCTGTTGGGCAGCCTGCGCCCAAAGGAAATGTTGCAGATTGGGCAATCACCTGTAACATTAAAGAACAGTTAGGAAGCAATTAAATATGTAACCATGTTAAAACTAGAGACTGAAAGTAAAACTGTTAAAAACACCCTTCCCAAAAAAGTGAGGGAGTACTTTACCTATCAGGGAAAGACCTTTCCCCACCAACCGGTGATAATGATAATGAGTTACTTAGGAACTTGGGAGAAGAGATTCAATAGGTCTGCTGTAGTTAGGATTTAGGCATAGTAATATGTCTCCTGCTGAAATCCGATCCACGTCTGATATTAGGATGGTAAAAATGCATGATATCTTGCAGATGTTATGCTATGCTTGTTTTTTTCTTATTTTCATTTGGCACTTTATACTCATGTTTTAACATAGTCAAAAGGTTAGAAATTGGAGAAGGCTAGAAGTATAAATAGGCATAGAAATATAGTGCTGAATCAAGTGCTATATATCAACTTAAGCATTAACTTACTTACATCTGAATTGTTTGAGTTTTTATTTCATTTAATTTTATTTTACTTACCTCTTAATCCTTTATTTAAAAATTCCAAGTCAAGATATTAGAGCTGAGGATTAAAAAACAGCTAGTAATCCCTTTTTTTTTTCTGACTACAATAAATGACAGAAAGCTACCAGAGTTGCCTGGAAAAACAAGTCTGAAAGAGCGAGAGAGACAAAGAAAGGATGATCTAGCCATGGTTGTCAATTCTGATTGACAAAACTAATTGTTCCCTGCTTGAGAATGGTAGCAGTTTGGAAAAGACTGAAATCACTCCCAACATTACAGACAAGTAAGAAATTCCGAATAATCAGTCTCACTCAGATGTATTACAATGAACACACTCGCCCTGCAAATTCTGACTTAGTTTAAATTAAGAAGATATTCATTAAGGACATGTCAGGGGAACTGAAAGCATTTCAGAAACTTATGCATTAAGTTTCCCTTCATGCTGTCTGTGCTTCAGATAGTAGGAAATACACCAGATCTCAGTTTCACCTGTGCTACTAAATCCAGAGTAAGCCCTTGTCTTCAATGAGAGCATGTATATACATTTACACAACTGAGATCAGAATGCAGCCCATTACTGTTTACAAGCCTGGATCACAGGAGATATTAAAGAGTGGAAAGATCACCTCTTAATACTCCATTACTCTAATTTCTCTTCTTAAAGCCTTTGTGCTGGTAATCAGGAGGTACTCAAGCAAACCCCATATAGTACCTTTAATTAAAAAGTCTCCTTCTGCAAAGCTGTGTCTAATGCTAATCCCTCTGTGTTTAGCTGCTAGCTTTTCAAAGCAGGGCAGAGCAACAGATGTGTATTTGGAAAGGGAAATCAGGGGACTCACAAAATGACTACTGGGGCTGAACACACCAGTTACTGAATTTACTGAAGAACTGGAATGAAGACATGGTTTTTAAAGAAATAAAACTGAGAAATTACTTGTTTTTGTGCCTTATATTTCTTATAGTTGGGTTCTGGCATATTTGAGGGGACTTACTTCCTTTGCGCACTATAGTAGACTCATCCCAAACTTCTGCCTTTTCCCTTTTAATTTTGTACAATATGAATCATCATTATGTTAGGAAATCTAATTCTCTTTAAAACACAACAACTTCCACCCTCTGTATTTTTATAAGAACAGGGTAATAGGAAATCACAGATACCCTGAAAGTAAAGCAATATTTAAAGGAGACAACTGTGTGGAGTATTTATTAATTGTTAAAATTATATCCTGCTTTCCATTAGTTAAACAGTACAGGATTTTTATTCCTCTGAGAGCATATTCACATGAAATTATTTTCCACCATGACCTTAGACACATTTAGAAAAAAATAATAGAGCTTTTCAGATTTTCAACAACTTGTGATTTAACTAACTTTATTTGTTGTATTTCAGCATGAAAGCTTCCAAGGTGACTGGCAACATGATATAACATTGAGACATAACAATAAAACCACAATAAAAGCAGCAATAAAAACTGGTGCAGAAGAGATAAGAGATAAAAGAATCCAAAATCAAAACACTAAAAAAAGTATAGAAAAAAACCCTAAATAAAAACAAAGCAATCAGAGTAGAAAGCAATCAAATGGATATGCTTTCCTATGTCCTCTATTTCTGTATCAGCTGAGACCCAAATTCTGAATCATTTTCTGTTGCAAACATAGTGTCTTTCTCTCTGTCTGGTCTAGTTCAAAGATCCTAGCTGTGAAAAGCCATCTGCAAACACTTAAGAAATAAAGTGTTTCACATAGCAACATTCACTTTACACTGTTGGATAAATTGTACAGAGGCGTGCCTTCAAACCAATACACATACATTTGTGCATATTGTACATGCATGCATACACACACACATAGAAGAACATTGTAAAAATTAAACTGGCACCACATAATTTGTAGGGGCTATTGAAATAATGATCAGTCAAGTGATTTGACTGCAAAAACTTTTCCTGAAGTATTCACAGTGTACAAGATAGACAGCAGAATTGTGCACTGCTTTCTTTCTGAGTGATGGACCAAAGAATGTGGCAATAAGCGTGATATATGAGCTTGTAAAAGATTACATCGCTCATTGTTGTGATGATACAAAGCCTATTGATTTCACCAGGAACTATCCTTCAACCCATTACAAACTTGAGAAAAGAAATTAAAATGGGATTGGGATATGTGACCTTTTCTAAGATCCTTCTTATGGAAAACAGAAAATGTGGAGGAGGGAGGCTGAAATTTTTATATGTGAGAGGATCATAATGAAGAAAGGATTGTTTTAAGTTCAAGAAAATAATTCTTTCTCTGATAAAACTCATCCCTGAAATATTTTACTATCCAAGAAATCCACCAGTGTTTCTGAAATGAACTGCCTTCTTAACAGGCAACCTCATAAGGCCTCAGTGGTAGCAGGTCTTGTGAGAAGAAAAGAAAAGACAGAAAGGAAATCCTTTGGGGACAGAACCTAGTAAGAGCAATTGGAGATTGCATCACCCACTCAGAGGCCAAGACAGCCCTGAGCTTATGTCAGTTAAATTGATGCTTCTTGGTCTATCTGATGGGGGGGCGGCAATTATTTCCCCCCAATGTGCCAGGAACCAGTATTGTGTTTGTGTCCATTGGGTACAACTGTATCTTCCTTGCCAGGGACCAGCAGCCAGTGGTTAAGGAACCCACATTGGCCCAGGGACCACCACTTTGAACAGCAGTGAGTTAAGTTTTGTATTCTGTGTCCCAGGTGATTTTTGTGAATACATCCGTGTGTAGTGCTGTTTCTTGTATTCAGAGGTTTATATGCTGGGTTCACCTAGTCTCTCCTTTATGTTAGCTTTTCTCAACCTAAATGTGTTCTACTACCAATCCCATCATCTCCAGCCAGCATGGCTAATGGCTGGAGGGCACCAGACTATGAATGCTTGTTTTTTCATTTGTTTATTAAATAAAGATTCAGCAGTGATTATCTAAGACTCAATAGGGTCAGTGTTGGGGGAAAAAACTTGTTATTATATCCACTTTCTCCTGGAATCCAAGGGGTCCCATTCCAAAGCAATTTGATCAGTGCTTTCCGTTTCTTCCTGAGCAGAGACTGGTTCTTGTCACATAAGATGATAACGTTCAAGGGGATCAGTAAAGTGAAGGGAGATACCCTTTTCTAGAAATGCAAAATTTCTGGAAATTGTGAAGCCATGAGAGGCATTGTTTTCTGGTTTTTTGTTTTTGTTTTGTTTTTTTGAAAAATGGAATGAAAAAATGCAATATTAGGACTTTGCAGATCAGAAGTCACTGTTACTTTAGGAGCATAAAATGCACTGTGTATAACTTGGCTTGTCATGAAGGTATCATGTTTGATGCATTAACAGTACAGGGTTGTTGTTGTTTTCAGAAAGTAATTGAAAATTGAATTGAATTTTTAAAATGATATTTGTTGTTACAAATGGAGCTACAAGGTCCTGAACAATATGAACCATACAGAGCCTCTTTGCTTTTGCCAGTTTATGAGAAACTGGGGAAAAAAGAAAAGAAATAGACGAAAACATCACCATTAGTAAAACAAAGAAAATTATTTTGTCTTCCATAGTGCCAGGGAGGTACAAGGCATTCCCTCCCATAAAATGAGCCGAGAAAAGGAAATGAAAACCAGGAACTGCAGTGATGTCAGACATAGTCCTTCATGGCAGTTTACCAGTTAGATACCTTTTAAATATAATGTGAGAGAAATTAATGTATGAACACCTTGTTTTATTTATTTCATTCATCATTCTGAAACAGAATGTTCCCTAATCTATTTTTGCAATTTATCTGAGAAAAAAATGGAGTTGGGGAAAAGCCTTTTCCCAAAACATTTTTGGTTTTTTAATCCATGGGACTTTACATATGCACTCTTCCTTGCTTTTGGTTTTTGCCATTCACTGTCTTGGGCTATTGGCTTGTCACTTTTTCCTCCGTTAATCTTTCTCACCTGGATTGTCTGGTCATGGTGTGGTTGTTTGAATATCAGACTATAACCCTGGAGACTAGAGTTTGATTCCCCGTTTGGCCACTGAAGTCTGCTGGATGACCTTGGGCGTATCACACACTCTCAGCCCCAGAAAACCTTGAGATAGGTTCACTTTAGGGTTGCCATAAACCAAAAACAATTTGAAGGCATATAACAACTACAACTTGAAGGCACACAACAACAATGTACTCCACAGTGTTGTCACACAATATCCTTGCTATTTGCTGTGTTGCACTTTGTTTTGGGTAGACAGGTCTTGTCTATGAAGTGCTGTTTGTAGTCTTCAGTTTCATATGACTATATGATACTGTGGACTCAATCTAGAGATAATAGCTATGTATTTCTAGCTATGTACAGCCATGCATTTTATAATGACCACAAGAAAATTCAGCTAATAATTGTTTACTGTCTTTCATATCATTTCAACATGATATTATTCCTAGGATACTTCAAGTCATGATTCTGGGTATCTCATCCTTGAGTTCTCCTCTGCTATTCAGTTTCTTTGTTCTTTCGAACACTCCTTAGTCAACCACAACTGAAAACGTTACTGTCACCACTTGAAAGCCCTGTCATTCATTTACTGCACAAGCAAATAATCACTGGGGTCCTGAAAGGCAATCAGCCTTTTATAACGAGTTTTAGATAATAATATTACTTTGCAAACCTTTCCCAGAAAAATGTTGTTTAAAAAATGCACCTGCTGAAAGAAGCAGTGACAGGCTGTTGGGAGTGCAAACTGACTCTTTGCTTCTACCTCTTATAAAGTATTGACTTTGTTTGAATATAATATTAAACAACATTAATTGTGTTTTTTCCCCAAGTTAACTCTTCAAGTTCAAATTCTTATACTGACACTCTGTAGTAGGTGCTGTGGATAATTAAAATGGTAGGTGGCTCATAGCCACCTGGCTTAGATCACAATACTTATGCCATGACCACCACTGCCACCATCACCACCGCCAAGTATTAGTATAGCAAAGGGGCACAACAGGGGGCACATTGTCAGGTGCTCCCTCAAATCATGATTCTGGTTTTGATAGCTATTTAGTGGTTAACTAATCATTCATTGTCACCTCCTTGTTTGGCACACAGTCCAAGTGAAGTAATTTGTACTATAATGTTTTCCACTGTCTGTTAAGTAGCAACACTTTTGTTTTTTGTTTTGAACAAGTAAAACAACAAATATCCAAAGAGACAGTGTTTGTGATTATAAATACTCTGCTATACTGAAGATGTGACATGCTAGCAGGATTCAGGACGCATCTCTATTGCTTTTTTCTAATTGAAATTGGATGTACACTAGAGGCTCATGCATTCCTTGTCATGTACAAGCCTAGTCATCAGTTCATGATATTTTTGTAATTTCTTCTATTCTACATCAGTTTCTCCCTCTGTTTCTCTCATTGTATGATTCTGAGCCTATTTCTGTAATCAAGGGACTAGTATAGCCAGTGAAGACAATCTTAAGTGAATTCCTGTGATGAGGATCATTGCCAGTTTAGGATTTTCCTTTGACACACATTACTCCTTATACTAATGGAAAGAATCATTCAGCCTTTCAGATGTTGTTGGACTGCAGCTCCCAGCATTCCTTACCATCAGTTATGCTGACTAGAGTTGCTACAGTCCAAGAACATCTGGAGGCTGCATGATTCCCACACGTGTCTCACACAGTGAGCGCTGGAAGAAGATAAAGTAGATCTTGTTACCAGTGCATCTGTCTTATTGCAGTGTATTAGTAAACACTCAACTGATAGTGAAAACTTTGTTCACAGTAAATTAGGTTTATCGTATTTGCATCTTTCATCTCTCTTTTACCTGTACTCCTTTAATATTGTGAAGCAAGGAGAAATTTCAAACACTGTTTTCTGGTTCCCCCTCTTCCTACAAAGCCCACCAAACTAATTTAGCAATTTTCCAAGTGAGAATATTTGGTAAAATTGTTATTGTTAATGAACTTCTTTTTTCTTTTTGGGAAAAACTGAAAGTTATTTGGTTATTCACCATGGATAGGTCCATCAACTTTATCCTACTAAAAGAATGTTTCACAACTAATAGATGACAAAAAAAAGGCATCTGTGTATCTATGTGTGTATCTCAGCGTAGTTTATTGAGTGAAAGTATTACGAAATATAAAGAGGTTTCTTTATCCTTTACATGAGATGACATCTTTCAATCCCTAAAAGAAATAATGACATATTCTACCAATTGTAGTGTGCCCAAACAGAGGAGCAGAGATCTCTTGTGGAGGGTCTGAAAACACACTTGCCGGAGCCTTTCGGCTGTAGGTCTTCACAGTGGCTTGATAGGAGGCTACCAAACAGCCAGTGATCCACCGCCCTGAGTTCTTGTAAAGAAACATAATAAATAAATATACATGTTATGCTAAAGGTCTCTAGGTATTCTAAGTGAAAATTGAGTATCACACATCAGTTGTCCCTTGCATCATCATATACAGACTTGCTTATGTGTGTGAACCCTTGGCCCTCCAGATGTTTTGGAATACAACTCCCAGTTGAGACAGCCAGCGCAAACACCTGCAAAGGTAAAGGTTTCTCATCCTTGTTTTACACTGAAATTTTATGTTGTCCAGCATCAGTTCAAATGTTCATACATTCAAGAACCAGTTTTTCAGCTGATGAGAAAACTAAATGTCTATCCAGATTTGAATACAGCCATCCCTCCACATTCGCTAGGGTTAGGGGCACAGGACCCCCTGTGAAAGTGAAAAAACATGAATAACTCTACTCTCCCCAAACCATATTTAACACATAAAAAAGTATGACCGCCATTATTTAATCCACCATGGATTTCTTTGAGGCATCAGGGTTTCTTCACAAGACAGAAGTAGATGACTGATGGGCCTTACTGCCACCTCCACTGCTGTCCCACACAATTTTTAATAAGGACTTACAAGCCTCTTTTGCAGTTTCTCAGTCTCATGAGGCTTGCACTGTCTATTAAAAATGGCATAGGGAGGCGGCAGAGGTGACAGCAAATAATCCACGAATAATCAAATCTGCAAAAGTGAAACCTGCAAATGGGGAGGGCTGACTGTACTAGTTTCATAATCTGACACAGTTGGGATTACAGTTAACATTGGTGAGAAATACAGAAATGAGCCTTATCCAGAAGAAATTTGTATTTGCCAGTCTCAAGCAATAATCTCATAACTCTCCATTCATCAAACCATGTGCTTAGTCTGGAGCAGAAGACTCCAGGCATCATGAAAGTAATTGCAGATCAAAGGTCATTTGATGGAACAGAGGGCTTTGACAAGGAGAAGAGGTTTTAAAGCCTGCACCTTGTTTAACACGCCAGTGAGAAAACCCATTTGAGTGAGCAAGGCGGCAGCTTTGTGACAAGTCAGCAGGAGGGAAAGGTTGTAAACCAAGACTGACAGTGGCTAAAGGGAGTAAAGCAAAAGATCTGTTGTCATAGCAGGCAGCAGCTGCAATAGCACAGCTTCAGAGATCCCTGGAATGTAACTTCTTAGGAGCCACTTGTATTTAACCGTAAGAAAAGGAATTGAGTGGGCAGAGGAGGGATGCAAGAGGGAATAGAAAGCATTAGGCAACTTACCATTGATAAGAAATTTCTGTCTTTTAACAGCACGTACTTCGACGTTAGCTGGAGTTGCAAAGAATGTGGTCAGTGCCACTGCTTAAATAAACTTAAAGTTGCTGAGGCCCAGGGTCATTTTTACTAGAATGGCAACCTTTTTACATTCTTTTGTTATTGGATGTGAATCACTTTACTAAAAGAGAAAGTGAGAAAGAAATCAATCACCAAGAAACTTTTGCATGATTTAGATCTGTATGTCCCATGATTAATTTTAGGACTGTAATTATTGAGAAAATTAATAAAAAGAGTAAATCAGTAAAATTAATTATGGGGCATGCAATTCCAGATCATGCAAAAGTGATAAAGAGAGCCAGTGTACTGCAGTGGTTTGAGTGTTGGACTAGATGCTGGGAAACCAGAAATGACAGGTAGTGATGACAATAGTGGATTTTGTTTAGAGATACTTAGTTAAAGATTATGCTTATCTGTTTTATAAGTACCACACACTATGATATTTTCTGAAACTAGCACTAGACACTAGGGCCATTTCTGCACTACACTGTTATAGTGCTATTATTCCACTTTCAACATCCTATGGAATCCTGGGGTTTGCAGTTTAGGGAGGGGTGTTTAGAATTCTCAGCCAGAGAGCTTTTTGGCCTCAGTAGACTACAAACCCCAGAATTCCACAGGATATTGAAAGTGGAATATTAGCACTATAACAGTGTAGGGTGGAAATGGCCTAACTCTGGATTCATTCTGTTGTTGGGAAAACAGTAAGGAAGAAAGGAGAGCATTCCAGTGAGATGATAAACTTCAGAGTGAGGTTCTGTGGCTTTTTTGCATGCTACTTGTAACAAATAAGCCAGAATTCCTGCAGATCCCTGGGCTTACCATGTTGATTGGATGGATTTGATTATTCTAGGAAAATACAGTGATTAAAAAATCATATAGCTGTGACCCATTCATGGGATCGAAAGCAGTGCATATCAAGTTATCTGATGTGGGGGACCAGCACTTTTTTCTCTGATCTGCCAGGGAGTGGTAGCATACAAATTGGTTACAATTCTTTCCTGGATGTTTATCAGGGACTGACTGGCAGCCAGTGTGTTGGGGAACACCAGTCTGCGGACAACAACTTTGAGTAGCATTGACCTAAAGGACAGTATTTCTGCATGCAGATTTATTTCCTCCTTGTGGCAAAGGAATAGATGGATTCCTTTCTTTCTTCTACAGTATAGGAAATACAAATTCTTTCCAAACTGTGGCCATAGCCTAGTTATTCAGGCTTCCGCAAAGGTGCTATGCTCAATGCAGGAGCTGCAAAAGATCCAAAACACTGGCTTCCCTTTTATGAGAGTTGTACAGATTTCTGGCCAGAATCATCAAAGATAGTAATGACTCATTTTTTATAAAAAAAAAAATCATAAGTGAAAGATTGATAGTGAATGCTTGTTAAGAGCTCTAATATAGAACTATCTCTGTGTGACTTGCATAGATGGAACTGAAAGTCGAAATAAGATCAGAGATAATTTGACACCAGACTTGCTTTGATGCGTTCTTATCTTGGCTTCTGGATTTACTTTTCAGGAATATTCATATTTTCCTTGTCAGATTTCCCTATACTTGGTAAGAGTGTGGAAAATGCATCTATATCCTGAAGGGAGCAGATCCTGTATGATCTTGGAAGCTAAACAGAGTTAGGCCTGATGGCAACTGAAAGGGAGATTTCCAGGGAACGCCAGGTATTGCAGGCTGTGCTCAAGGAAAGGCAATGACAAACTACCCCCAAATAATTTCTGCCTAGAAGGCCCTAAGATAGGGAGGGTCATCATAAATCACAGTTGACTTAAAGGCACACAACAAGAGGAATGTACAGTTGTTTCAGTGTTTTGAAAGTCTAGAGCCTATGGTATAGTCTTCTACTAAGTTCTTTTATTGTATCTTGCTCAAGCCCCATTGAAAATTAATAGAATGGTACGTCCACACAGTCCTGTTCATTTGAGTAGAGTTCCTCCAAGAAAACTTTCCAGTAGAGCACATAACATCTGTTCAGTACACTGGTTCCTTTCAACATATACTATATCCACAATGGCATGAAATAGATTTTATAGTAAAATGCTCATGTTCAAGGCTAAAGTCACAGTCTTTTCATAGTATAAGATGTTTTATGATTTTAGAGTTCTAGCGTAAACTTGTTGTCTTGTGAAAAGTTGAGTCCACTGTCAACAAGGATGCATAGGATTACAGGTTTAATGAAAAGCTTTGATGATATAAAGAAATATTGTTATATTCCTTTTTAATTCAGGACTCACTATGGTTATCATTCATTATTCAATGGAGTTCTTAAAACTCCTTAATCATAGGCATTTGTGTCAGTGTTCACTTTTTGCAGCACCGTCAAACATCACTGCAGTGCTTTCATGACGTTATTCTTCATGGAAGGGCATTGATGACCCACTTCTAAGCAAGATTGTTGCCACAACAAGTATTAGGATTGGGTTGTATTAGCTCATGGCGTTTTCATTCAAAGTGAGGTCAGAACAGGGCATCTTGTTCTTTCACAAGCACCAGGCAGTGGTGTCTTCCGATTTTTAATGAACATTTTCTTTCTCATGCTTGGATTTCTTACATGCTGTGGCCTGTGGCAATTAGTCAAAGGCCAACTGTCCAGAAATACATATGATTGTATTAGTTGAACTGTGTATTTTAAAATCCTTTATGAGTCTTTTCTTTTTTTTCTTTTTTCCCCCTTTCTTGTAGTGCAGTTTCTTTTTGAGATTTAAAAAAAGGCCACTTTTTGTTGTCAAATGAAACAAAGCTCTCTTAAACGGATTTATATCTTGCATTTCACTGCAGCCACCGTTGTTTTCATTCATGTCCGATTTCCTATTGAGCTCTTTTCTGGATGACAAAGCTGTATGGTGCCTGACGCTGTGTCTTTTATAGTGATTTATTAACTATGTCAGAATAGATGGGAATGCTGGGAAAGCTCTCTTGTATATTGTGACAGTTGATATTGATTATGACAGTTCCTGGACTCCAGTGGTTTCTCACACAGTAGATAGTATTTTGGTCTTTTTGGTGTACCATGTGATGTATACCATTGTGCTGTCCCTGAGGGGAAAAAAGTTCTTTGTTAGTACCTTTTTCATTGTAGTTATGTGAGAGGAACTATAATAATAGACTGTGCAGAAAATAGCAAAATTATACAAGGAACTGGGAATAAGGAACCAACTTGAGTCTTCTCTCTAAATGTCAGCTACTACAAAATGAGCATGAATAGTGAGTTCAGACTCCTCTTCTTTAGAGTTTCTGTTCATTCTCGCTTTGTGTTCATTAAAGTTAAGAAGTTTGGCACAGATTTTCCTTTGTGCTGAACTGCACAGTCTCAATTTATGGACGTAATTCACATATATTAAAAGCAACAGGAGTTTGCTGGATACTTCGATGATATGTGGACTGTACTTTTTCAGTGCAGTCCACATCGCATTGAAGCTGATTCCTAGAGGTTTGTATTGTTGCAGAGCTTGGAAGATTGTGCTTTGTAACTTTTTTTTTTTAAAATGAGGGCATTAAAAGCATTAAGGCCTGGAGAAAATAAAGATGAGAAAGAATTAAAGCTTTAAAAAAACCAACATTCTTAAACCATTTCTTGCTGTTAGCTACTATTTATTGACCACCCCATAGTATGCTGGTACTTTATATATACATGCACTCCCTTCAGACATTTTACTTTTTGAAGGTCAGGCAAGCAATTAACTCTGTCAGTGAAATTAGTGGAACTTGAAAATTAATAATTTCATCTAGATTGGAGCCAGAGTTAGCTGTACTTCCATTAGTTCAGTAGTGCTAGTTCATTAGACCAAACGTGAAATAATTGGAAATATTTGAAATATTTTGCATATGGATGGATTTCCATAGTCTTTCTATTTTCATTTTAATTTTTTTTTCAGAAAGATTTGTGACTTTCTGACCCTCTTTCAAGCTGAACTTGTGTGGAGAACCAGCATGGGGTAGTGCTGTGAGTGTTGGACTATGGGCATTTCTGCAATAGACTGTTATAGTGCTATTATTCCACGTTCAACATCCTATGGAATCCTGGAGTTTGCAGTTTAGGGAGGCCCCTCCCTGAACTGCAAACCTCAGGTTTCCATAGGATGTTGAATGTGGAATAATAGCAGTATAACAATCTAGTGTAGAAATGACTCTGGAGACCAGAGTTTGAATCCTTGTTTAGCCATGGAAACCAACTGGGTGGGTCACAATTTCTCAAACTCAGACAAGGCAAGGGCAATCCCCTTCGGAACTAAGCTTGCCAGGAAAACCCCTTGGTAGGTTTGCCTTTGGGTTGCATTAAGTTGGAAATGACTTGAAGGAACACAACAAGTATCTGGTGTAAATTACCTCCTGTTTCTCAGTCTAAGCAAGTTGTTGCCACATAATCAGATTAATCTGGAATTTCCATGGTGCAATTTTTACATCAGTTGAAACTTCCCACATTTTAAAGAGGTAATTCTTTCAGCCTCAGAGGAAGCAAAAGGCAAAAACCCCTCTGAACAAGTCTTGCCAAGAAAACCCCATGATAGCCTCGCCTTGAGGTCACCATAAGTCAGATATGACTTAAGGCACACAATTACAAAATTGACCTAAATATGGTTAGTTCTGTCACCTCTGTGAAAGCTTGGCTGTATGAAATACGAGGATGGTAGTAGGAAGAATACAAAACTTCCCTACGTTGGCAATGTCTTTAGGAAAAAGGTCTTGACTTCTATATCCTTTTCTTCAAAAAGATCACTGGTCTCTTTTGGCACCTAGATAAATAGAATGCTAATTGTAATGAGACCTTTACTTTCTAATAAAATTGTGGGTGGGATGCAGTTTAAGGCGGTGAGAGTGGGGAGGCAACTCAGTAAAGCTAATGTCTCTTTGATGCTCTGGTTATTGCAGTCTACCTCGAGGATAGAATACCGTTAAGCATTCCAGCTATGCATGTTAATCAGGTTTCAGAATGATTGATGCTAAAGGATTCAAAGGACTCTACTGATTAACCAATAATGAAGTTCTAGGAACTTCTTTCCAGGCTCATCTCTGGAGACTGCTGAATGTTTCACTCTGGTATCTTTATGTATTCATTCACATCTGTATCCTTCCTTATCTGTAAAGGTTCTGTTTTAAAACTACAAAAGAGTTTGCTGAATAAGTCTCGTAGGTACACTATAATGGTATGTCCTCTTTATCTGCACTTAAAGTAGATGCTTAAAGTAGGAAAGTAGATGCATCATTTTATTTAGGCTTGTAGGTCATTTTTAATAATTTTTGAGGCTATATATTTTGATATGTTTACTATACAATTGATACATTACAGGGGATCATTCTGTTGTCTTTGTCAATATTTTTTCAATAGTTGACTATGTCCATTAGTTTTAGACCACCCTGGGACAATTTCTTTCTGGACCTAAAATGGGCTGGGAAAGCTGAAAGGCACAATGAAAATGCCCACGCTTGTATCCTAGAAGACATCTGGGGGCAAAAACAGATGATTTTTTTTCCAGGAGTGCGGCAGGGGTTCAGCTCTCCAAGGTCTCCTGGGGGACAAATGTGGCCCCCTGTCTCCCTGTGCTGGCCATGACCTAAATGGCATAGGTCTAGATTTTCTGAAAGACCATATCTTCCTATGTGAATCTCCCAGAGTCTTAAGATCTACTGTGGAGAACTTTCAGGCCCACCACCATCTCAGGCTCATTTGGTGAAGGCACAGGAGAGACCCTTCTCAGTCACAATTGGTAGCAGCCAGGTTCTCTTCCCTTTTGAGCGTGCAACACACTAGTAGCTGCTGTCTCAGTTTGCTGGTGGTTGAGGCTGTCAGGATTTTTCAGAGTAACCTACCGTTGTTTGAAAGCAGTGTCATGGGATAGAAACTCTGTTTATTTCAGTAGACTGGGTGCTAGCTGTTGCAATTTGTTCACTCAGTCCAGTAGTAAAAATCTGTTTGATGTTGGTGAAACTGGTTGGCATTTTGTATCCTGCATTTGCACATGGGATGATTCAGCATCCAGTGAGCAACATATGTAAAATTGCTTGGAAGGATGGACTGGAAAAGCCTCTGATTTTTTTCTTTTTCCTCTAGATGGCATTCACAATGTTACGGCACTTTGCACCTTACGAGTGACAATCATCACTGACGATATGCTAACCAACAGCATCACAGTACGACTGGAAAACATGTCCCAAGAGAAATTTCTCTCTCCGCTTCTTGCTCTCTTTGTGGAAGGTGTGGCTACTGTACTTTCAACAACCAAAGAGGGTATTTTTGTCTTCAACATTCAAAATGACACAGATGTCAGCTCCAATATTCTGAATGTTACGTTCTCTGCATTGCTTCCTGGTGGTATTCGAAATGAGTTCTTCCCCTCTGAGGATCTTCAAGAGCAGATATACCTCAACAGAACACTCCTCACATTGATATCTACCCAGCGAGTACTACCTTTTGATGACAACATTTGTCTGCGGGAACCTTGTGAAAACTACATGAAGTGTGTGTCTGTACTTAAGTTCGACAGCTCTGCTCCATTTATAAGTTCAAACACTGTTCTGTTCCGACCCATACACCCTATCAATGGGCTGAGGTGTCGGTGTCCCCCTGGTTTTACAGGTGACTATTGTGAAACTGAGATTGACCTCTGCTACTCTAACCCTTGTGGAAACAATGGCCTTTGCCGGAGTCGAGAAGGAGGTTACACTTGTGAATGTTATGAAGACTACACTGGTAGGTTCATATCTTGCATAATAATATATTGCTTTATGTATTACGAATTTAAGCAAACCCGACTTTTGCTTTCTTGTTGACTCAGAAAGCCAAGTTAAACTTAAATATGAGGTCAAACAAATTTAAATTTAGTCGTAAATAAAAATATGTGTGTATGTGTTTTCAAGTCACCTGTTGACTTATGACAACCCCATGAATTTCGTAGGGTTTTTAAAGGCAAGGAATACTTACAGGTGGTTTTGCCAGATCCTTCCTCTAAAATTCCTCTAGGATTATTTCTAGACTGCTTTTAGGAATTTTTAAAGAGCATTTTAGTATGTTTTAAAATGTTTTTATCTTTCTATTATTTTAGTTGGTTTTTATTGGTTCACAGGAGTGCTTGTGGGCTAGGAGGTGATACAGAATATGTTAAATAATAAATAAATAAATAAATAAATAAATAAATAAATAAATAAATGTAGCCTACAGCACTTGGTATTTGTTATTAGCCTCTTATCCAAGTTCTAAGCAATGCTGACCCTGCTTAGCTTCAAGATCAGACAGAATCTGTCTTTACTTAACTATAAATACGCATCTGAAGAAATGGGCTGTAGTCCACAAGAGATTGCACTATAATAATTGGTTAGTTTGAAAGGTACCCCAAGTCTCCTTCTTCTTTTTTTTGCAGATAAATGCAATCATTGGAAGGAACTAGAAAACACACTTTTCATGTAGAAAGCGTTGTGTTCAACACCTGATATATCACTAAAGAATATTTGTTAGGCTGGCTGTTATCTTCATAAAATCAGCTGTATGGACAAAAAATGTGAATATAGTTAATTGAGGCAGTATGTGATGCACTTTTGGTTTTGTGGTCACCTTTCCAGAATATATTGCGAGATAGGGTGTATTCCAAAATTCTGAGCAACCCAGACTGAAGAAATGTGTGTTAAGTGTTTAGAGAAGAATGATTTATACGTAGTAAGGATGTGTAAGGTCATCATGGTGGTTGGATATCTTCACATTTGGTCAACTAGAAAGGGGTTTCGATGCTGCCAGATCCTGTTGCAACACCTGTTCAGCACTGAAGGAAATGGAAATGCCCTTGCATGCAGATTGGATTTGCTGCACATTCTGGTTCAAGACAATTATAATAAATCATGCAGTTTGAGAGCCTATTTCTATATGCACTGGCTTTCTCAGTAGAACACGTTGTAAATATTAAAGGGGATTTTTTGTTGTGGTTGTTGTTTAAAACAATGTGGTGACAAGGTAGGTATATTTGTAAAGGTAAATATAAATTTTAAAACAATTTAAGCCCATTTCTACACTACATTGTTATAGTGCTATTATCCCTTTCAACCTCCTATGGAATCCTGGGGTTTGCCGTTTAGGGAGGGGCATTTAGAATTCTCAGCCAGAGAGTTCTTGGGGCTCAGTAAACTACAAACACCATAATTCCAAAGGATGTTGAAAGTGGGAGAATAGCATTATTACAGTGTAGTGCAGAAATGGCCTAAGTATGCATCAGTGAACTCACTTTTACACAGCTTTGTAATGTGTGCCTGCTGTGTGTCTACTAAAGTATGGATGGTTGTGCTGAAAGACTCCAAATGGTGGCTTCATTTATTTGTTATTACTTACTGGAAGTATTTGTTAAATACTTTACTGCCCATCCAGGCTCTCATTGCAATGTACCATAAAACAGATATTTGAAAGTCTAGGCCATGTCACATAATGATCTCAAACGTGTGATCGGAGTTCACATATGTTGGGTCTAGATGGAAAGCAGAGGAATGTAGCAAACTTGTAGTGGTTAGGTACATTAGAATAATTAAATGCTGTTTTTTTTTAAAAAAAAAAAATCTTCCATAGATTTAAAGATTGGACCATTCTTACTGAAATGGTAATACTCAGAGGAATGCACTCTGCTTTGGAAGCTGTAAAATTTTACTTTAGCCTATTGAGAAACATGCTTAGAAAAAGAACTACAGGAAACTAGCAGAGAAGCTTTTGTTTCTTTGCTAAAGTACACTGATCTTAATGCTGAGATTATAATCCAAATATACCTTTACCACCAAACACCTTAATTTCCTCTAGAAGGCAATTATATCCTAATAAAGAGGCTTCTTTTTCTTCCATGTTCCCTGGCCCCCTCCAATACTTTGAAGCTCTTCATTTGTTTGGATGTAATTTATACATGATGAAAGTTTCTCTGTCTTCAGGAGTCTTCTGTTTCAAGAAGTATGGTATGCAGAGCTTTTCTGAGTTGTTTCTGAAATGAGAATACCCTCTAATTGTAATTACCTTTACTTCCTGTGATGTAAGGAGGTGAGTGATAAGGAGACATAATATTTGTGTGTTCAAATCAGATCTGAACAATGTTATTTCATTTTAACACAGCCTGCGTACAATGTTTGTACCTATAAAGAGGGGGGAAAGTAATCTTAAAACATAAGAAGATTTCCAGTTGTTATTTTTTTTTTGTCATGTGTGAGTGTCTATATAAGGAGAGCAAGTATGATATAGTGGTTTGAGTGTTGGACTAGGTTCTAATCTCCCCATAAAAGCTCACTTTGGTGACCTTGTGGAAGTCACACTCTCTCAACGACAGAGGAAGGAAACAGTCAAACCTTGCCAAGAAAACTCTATAATAAAGTTCCCATAAGTTATGTCCCAATTTTCTGCCAAGATTGGAATTCATAAAATGATTTTTAAAGAAACAACACAGAAATAATGATCTATTAGTCAGCATTTGCCAATTGACATCAGTACCCTTAGGACAGCCAGCTTCTTCAAAAGTTTTCATATGATTATGTACGTTCCAGGTACTCATGCATACTTCAGGATTCAATAATTATTCAATACATAATTTTCCCCCTGTTGCATGACCTGTTTTAATAATAAAATTATTAAAAATAAAAACTTCATCTGAAGATTAGGAAAACCTGATTAAAGTCAGGACAAGTTACTGTTTTGGACTAAAACTCAGCTTCCTCAGCCAGCGTGGCCAATGGCTGGGAATTCTGGAAGTTGTGAGCTACAAAAGGATTTGTGTCTAAGCTCTGCCTTGTGCTGGTACTGTTTGACAAAAAATATAGACCATTCTGCTGCTGCTGAGTGTTTGTCAGTGTTGTAAAATCAGCATCCTGTGCTGAAATCAGGTTGTCTGATTAAAAGTTAGGACAGCCAGCTGACGGTTCTCATTCCTTTAAATCAAGGAGTGGGGAAAGTATATCCTGGGCCACATGTAGCTCCAAAGTAAATTGGTGGCCCTCAGCACCCCTCAAAAAACCACTTGCCCCCACGTGCCTAAGGGACATGGGGGGCGGGGCGGGGCAATTTTGCCATGTTGTGCTTTTTAGGGCATTTTGAGTCCTCCTCCCCCTCCACCCTTTTTTATTAACAGGAGGTGACCAAGAAATTGATCTCCTTAATACTTTTTTTTTTTTAAAGGCCTCTACTAGGCCTATAACAGCCCAGGGAAGCTCTGTTACCCTGTTTACTGGGGGTCCCGGGAGGGACACCTAAATAACCAAACTGTAAAACACAATTTTGGGGAAAATTAGCTGGAGCACTCACTTAAGCTAGCAAGAGACAGGGTAACTTAGCAGGATCTTGCAACCCAGCGTCTACAGGGTCAGGTCAGTCAAGCAGCCAGAAGGGTTTAAAGTAATAGAAATGATATTTTATTGCATACAAACAAATATCAAAGACACCACATTCACACAGCTAAGTAAGAAATTAGAGGTTGAATTAAGGATAGAGATTGTCAGGGAAAATGGGTGATACGACACCTGTCTCGTCGTCCTGGACTGTGCGGGAGAATCCGGGGGTGCAGAGAAGAAGCTCAGCTCGATTAGCTGAGGGGAGCTCGCCAAGCACAGCAGCAGCAAACCTTGATGGAAGTTGGGAACGATCCGAGGTTATTGCGGTCTCAGCTACTGGAGCTGAGGGGAAGGCTCACCAAGGCAAAGTGGCAGCAAGGCGAGATAGAAGTTCGGAGCGATCCGAGGAAGGTCTCGGAATCAGGGATTTTTATAGGGAGAAGTGTGACTGCAGGCTCTGCCTTACTCGGGGACAACAATGAGGTTTTGGGTGCAAGACAATGTCTCAGAAAGGTCACAATTTAGCATGATTGAGTTAAGTCCAAATTGACAAAGAGGTAGGCTGTATGCAAATGCTCAGTGCTTGGCCTTTAAGCTTCTAGTTTGCCAAGTTACCTGCTCAGGGCAGGGAGTCCTTTGTAAACAGCGTGCATACATAATGAGGGTGTTTGCAGAGAGGTCTCCTAAAGCGATGATCTGGCTATTTCTGGCCTGCCTGTATGGTCTTGGGATATTACAGCGTTTCTGGGCTTGTCCAGGGGCCTCTCAAACACATGGAGAGGGGTGGTATAATAAAGCCAAATTATTGATATCAAAATGATATCTTTATGCTATCTCCAAGGAGGCCTAACCTGCAGTAACAGCTCAAAAGGTGTGATATTTCCTGCAAGCCCCCACAGGCATTAGCGTATTTGGAGGTATTATTATTGCTATTATTATTATATTTGTATTTCTATCCCAATTTTCTCCCAAAATTGGAACTCAAGGCAGCTTACAATTTAAAAAAGAACGATACAGCTAAAAATATACAAAACTGAACATTAAAATGAAATTAAAATATTCACAGTATTTAGACAATTTAAGCTTACACTTAAAAGATAAAATGCAATTAAAAGATAAAGGGCCATGAAAAGGAGTTCAGTTTAAAACAGTACAGCACCCTTATTTCTTTAAAAACCTTCTGTTTTTTAAAAGGTTCTCAGAATAAACAGGGTTTTGCCTGGTGAGAGAAGAATAGCAGGAAAGAGGCCATCTGGGAAGGGAATTCCAGAGTCTATGGCCATTTCCACACTGGACTGTTATAGCGCTATTGTTCCACTTGCAACATCCTGTGGAAGTTTGCAAACCCCAGGATTCCACAGGATGTTGCAAGTGGAACAATAGCGCTATAACAGTCCAGTGGTGAAATGGCCTATGAGTAGCCACCAAGAAGGCCTTCTTTCACATCCCCACCAACTGTGCTTATGACAGTGATGGGACTAAGAGAAGATCCTCTCCTCCAGGCTTAGAGAATTTTTTTGAGAAACATTTTCAAGGAGTGATGGAGGGTAGTCCTTGAAGGGCGCTTAGGGGTCCAGTGAAGCCCACAACCACTCACTGACTGTCCCGTCCTGCTTTAAAAGCTATAAAACAATGGGGCAGGACACATCCACTACACTTATTCTTGTACAAACCCTTTAGTCCAATGATTCTTAACCTTTTCTTTACAGATGGTCCCCTGTAAATATAATTTGTTACTGGGGACTCCCAAGACTTAACTCAAAACGTAAATATTTAAATTTAAATTTAAATATTCAAATATTTAAATACATATAAATATATATTTATTTATTAAAAGCTTTGAGAGACTAGAATTCAAATCCCTACTCAGACCTTGGGGTGATCTTGGACAGGTCACATTATCTCAGCCTCAAAAGAAGGCAAAAGCAAACCTCGTCTGAACCAATCTTGCAAAAAAAAAAACCCACCTCTTTAATAGATTGACATTAGGGTTGTTATAAGTCAGCAGTGACTTGAAGGCACATAACAATAAAGTGCCACTGATGGGGGAGGTTTTACTAGCTATCATGTCTCTCCTCTTTCAAAACTGACTTGTGGCAACCCTAAGGACTATCATGGGTTTTTTCTCTTTCTCTGAGGCTGAGAGAATATGACCTGCCTGAGGTCACCCAGTGGTTTCCATGGCCAAATGGGGATTCAAAACCTGATTTCCAGAGTCATAGTTTGGGCACACATGCCTGCTGCCATGTCTCTTTTGTCAGGGATGTGGCAGCAGGGGTGTGTGGATGCTGAAACTGCTCCCTCATTTGCAAACAAGGGAACAGTTTGGGTGCATGCACATACCTGCTGCCATGTTCCCTTTGTCAAGGATGTGGCAGCATGGTGTGTGTGTGTGCAGGTGCAAACAAGTGAGCAGTCTGGGCATGTGCACAACCTACCACCATGTCCTTTGGCACCCACACCTTCTACTGCTGTATCTCTGATGAAGGGGACACGGCAGCAGGAATATGTGCACACCCAGACTGCTCCCTCATTTGCAAATGAGGGAGCATTTTCAGCACGCACACATACACCCATTGCCATGTCCCTTTTGCTGCTGCTGCTACTGGTGTCCAGCAGAACTACTGCCTTAGTTCATCTTCATCATTTTGTAGAGTAACAGATAAAGCAGCTCTGTTTGCCACAGCTAAAGGTTGGGATGGCAGACCTTTATGTTTGATAGCAAACTTAAATGGCATTTTAATCCCTTTCAAGGCAGATTGACCACTGGCGTAGGGTAGCTGTGGTTTACGCCAGGATCTAGGAAAGAAAAGCCACACATTCAGTGATCATGTGAATTTTCCTGTAGTGTATTTTATCTGAGCATGGGAAAGATTTAAAAGCTTTCTTGCATGTATTTGTTCTTGTGTGAGGGAAAAAAAATGCTGTGGAATCATCAAAGCTGAGTTTTAAAAAAAGCATGGTGTACTACATTCAGAAGAATTGTGTGTTGTTGCTATGTTGCAAAGTTTTCTCCTCAACAATGCAAACATTAATTATTTTTGTACAGTGTATGCACTCAGGTTACATTTCCAGTCACTGGGCTGGTCAGCCACAAACTTTTCACCCACTTGCCACAAGTTGAAACACTTCTTCTGTACCATTTTCTTTTCACTTTCTAATTACTTTTGATGGACATGTGTTTGCACATTGCCTCTAGGAACCTTACCTCTTATTTCTGCAAAACTCAATGGCCTTACCATAACAATGTAACAACAAAGTAAGACTAGTGTAGTAAATATGCATATTGAGTACACCCCCATTCCAAATAAGTGTATATACCCTGCAGGCAGCAGAATCCATCTGGTCTTAAAATCTAAGCAAGATCAGCCCTAGTTACTATTTGGATGGGACACCACCAACGACTGTCAGTTGCTGTAGGCTATATTCAGAGGAAGGCAATGGCAAACCACCTCTGTGCGTTGCTTGTAAGAAAAACCTATGGAGCTCATGGGGTCCCTATAAATCAGCAAGCAACTGCAAGTCTTGTATGTACACACACAGACGAGTGTATGCATGCACGCACAGGTGCACACTACACAAAAGTGAAATAAAATTCTCTGATACCTGTTCAACCTTGAGTACAAATTCCTGGTTTATCACCTTTGCTGTCGTGTTCAAATGGAAAATATGGCTGCCATTGCAATTACTGACCTAGAAATCCTGCTGTACTGTGTGGTGCTATTGCATATTAGTTCATTTTGTACCATATATCTGAGCAATATGTTGTGTACTGGTTTCTAAATATTAATCACTAAGCATAACAATAAGAATTGATTGACTGATTGATTGATTGATTGATTGACTGACTGATTGATTGATATCTAGAATTCGTTTAAGAAGTGGCTGTTGAAATTTTAAAACATGCATTTGCACTGTAGCCCTCAGGTATTTATAATTTAAGTATAAATTATTATATTTATATAATTGGCATAATATGCCAAATTATATAATATGTCAGAACCATCTTCCTGAGGTACATACATGTTTACTTGAGTAGTCTGCAGAGAGAAGAATTCTTTTAACTACAGCCATCTCACTTAAATTAATTGTTGAATTGGCTACTAAATTTAGTACATTGCAATAATTTTTGATAATCACTTGGTTTTATTTTAATTTATTGATTCTTTCCCCTGAGAAAGAGTACTATAAATTATTTTTTGGAGTTAAAATTTTCCACAGTATTTGAATCAACAGCTATGCAAACATTTTTGAAAGTCACTTCCATCTTAATTCTACTAATGGCTTGATTAAACACTGACTGCAAACTTTACCAGATCTTACCTACTGTTTAGCTTCTGATTACACAGATGGCTCTGTTCTGTGTGCTCATCTGCTGCGATCATTCAGGTGACTTTTGCAAAGAGCCCTAGGTGTAGTGTGTGCTCATCAGCTAAAACCTCATGTACTATTCCGCCCCCCCATGCATCTGGTGGTTTTTGCCTGTGGAAATGTTTCTGCAGATCAAAGTCCTAGGCTGTCTCTTTTTGAAATCTAGTCTGGACCTTCTGCATTCTTGTTTGCTCTTTTTAATTAGCCTTAAAATGGTTTTGACAGGATTTCTGATGTTACAAAAGCATTGTAATGCACATGCATTAAGGAAGCTTTGTAAATGAAAGCGATATGCCTAACATCAGTGTAATCACCAAACCCTCATTTCTCCACCCAACTCACAGTCCCAGAAACTCACAATGATTTTGTGGGTGCTCCAGCCATGGACTTATGGACCTATGGGGAGCATGTCCCTAGTCTTCCCAGTTTAGTTAGTGGTTTTTGGATGGCAAAGCATAACTTGTTTTTCCACAGCATTATCTGAATGCAAGTAGGCAAAGCACAGATGTAGTTAAGAACTCATCTATAGTGTTTTGAGAGTGAGAAGGATTCTAGTCTGGGGCAAAAAACTGTTGAGTTCATCTTTCTTCACTGGGACATGTGTGGCTGAAAAAATATAGTGATATGGCTAAAAAAAGAACCAGTATAAAACTCTGAGGAGCAATTCACATGTTTGTTCATTTGGGTACTTATAGGCTACAAATTATGAAAATAACTAGGTACAAATACTAAGTACTTGCAATTAGTTCTTTCACCAGTATTGTCAGGGCCCCAGGTGTGGCCGCGCCGGCGGGCGCCGCGGAGGCCGATGCCGGTCTTACCTCCGAGGAGGAGGACGCGGATCCAGGCCTGTCAGAGGCCGCGATCGGCGGCGGCGGCCCTGCGGCCGTCGCGGAGGGCTCCGCTGCGGGGGGGGGCCGCTGGGATGCCGCGGCAGAGGACGATCCCGGCGAGGGCGCGTCCCGCCAGACGGAGGCCGCTGCTGACGTCGCGGGAGGGCCCGCCGCTGCGGAGGCTGCCGGCCCGGCTCCCGGGCCACGGGGCGTGGTGGACGCGGCGCCACGGGAGGAGGCGGGTCCCGGGCCCGATCCCGGGGCTCCACCTACTCGCGAGGAGGCCGAGGCCGAGGCAACCGCTCCGCCGCCGACGTTCCTGCAGCGGCGGCGAGCCAAGGAGGCCAGCCGCTGCTCCCGGCGTCTTCAGGAGAAGCACCTGGAGGCGGGGAGCTCCCAGCTGTAGCTCAGCTGCGAGCCCGGCCACGCGCTCAGCCCGGATTGGCCGCAGGCCGGGCTGCAGGCCTTTTTAGGCAGACGCGGGGCTGGGGAAGGCACGGAGCAACAACCGTTGGCTACCCGTGTGTCTGTCGCCTGTGCCTTGACCCCGTCCGGTCCGTGCCTGTGAGCTGCTGTCTGGCTTCCCCGCGACCCTTCTCTGCGTTCTGGTGCTGCAACCGTTTTGTGTTTAGGGTGAGGCAACCCGTCGTTCTTTTCTGTTAAGTACCTGCTGTTAAGGCGATCCTTAGTTCCTGGCCGCTTGCCTGTGGCAGCCCTCCCGGTAGACTGTTTGGGACACGGCTGCCAGCTGCCTTGGTCCGACCCCTGCTTGACCTCAGCCCGCGCTGACAAGTATCAAAAATTGTATCACTACTATGACTTTGTCAAGGATAATTTCACTTCATTGCAATGTAACTGTAACTTTTTAATTACATACATAATCACAGGATAGTCTTAAAGAACAGTAGAGAAGGAACAACATATGGTTTGAGTGTTGGCTCATGATGCTGCTTCATATACTGTCACGTAGACATGGACGGAGAGAGGGTTCAGCATATGGCATTCAGATTGGTTTTAAAAATAGCTAAAGGTGGCATTTTTGTTTCATTTGAGAAACAGGAAAGATTTAAGGTTTTTTTTAACTATGAAAGGAAATAAAGGTATCTTATTAGGCCATTTAACAATAATTGTAATTAGCTGGAGTTTTTTTTTAAAAAAATAAAACTTTCCAGATTCTACTTAATCCTTTTAATGAAATTTACAGTACATTGAAAAAAAAATTCTTACATATTTTAGTTTCTTTGAAGAAACACGAAAGAGTTTTAAAAAAAGATTGTGAAAGGGAAATAGCTACTTATTAGGCCTCATTAAAAATAATTATAATTATTTTTTTTAAAAAAGCTTTCCAGGTTCTTAACTATTTTAAGAAGATTCACAATACATTAAAAGATAACATTTTCGCAATGCGTTAAATGATATTGTTTTATTTTTACTTATAATCCTAGAACCAGAATTTCAGATTGGATGATAGTGCCAAAAATTCTTATATGAGAATGAAATCATTTCGTGGCTGTTATCAGTTGGGACACCAGCTGTAGTATAAGTATCTGTTTTATAAATTGTATAAATTATCCTAACATTTGGTGTTTCCTGGTGGTTGGGCATATTGTTCCATTGCTTTGCAAAAGCAGACCTGGTTAGGCCCCAAAGGAGGAGAAAATATGTAATCTTCCTTTCCAATGGTTGAACTAGGAGCTGTTAGCAAGTTAACAATAAGTAATTCAGTAGTACTACTTCAACTAAATCCCATATCACCCACTTCTGTGAATGATAAACTAGATATAATTCACTGAGTCAACTTTCTTCCTGGCTGAAATTTATTCCGATGTCTTAACAGAAATTCTCTTTTTAAGAGTTAGTGTTCATATGGGCTTTTTGCCCTCTCTTGAGAAATTTCTGAAAAGTTAATGAGGAATACAAAAAGAAGTTTTTAAACACAACAGAGCAATTCCCCATCCCCACCGTCTCTCTTTTTTCTTACTGATTGACATTGAACAGTGCATGGAGCTCATGGAAGCTCTTTAAAAAGAAAATTGACGCTCCTGCAGGCTACCGGGAGGGGCTGTTCTCTCCTTTTTTGGCCAGAAAAAGTGTTCTAGATATGAGTGAAGGGCCACAGGCATCTTAAAGTCATGTAAGACAGCATAGAAGTACAGATATGAAGTTATTTTAACATGATACAGACCTTGCCAAAAGAGAAGTTGTTTAATGTAGTTTTCACATTTATGCACATATATGCACACAAACTTAACAGCAGTTGGAACTTTTGACAGTGGAACAGAAGTCTAAGGCACTTTGGACGTTAACATCAAGATAATTAGAATTCTGGTATACAGTTGTGTGGAGCATTGTGGGAACTGGCCTTGCATTGTTAGTGCGAAAGGTCTTTTGTTTAGGCTGGCACGGTTCAGTGACTGCATCTAAAATCCAGCGCTACTCATCTGGCCACCTTTTGTTTTCCAGAAAGGTACTGTACTCTGATACCGGATTGGTTTAGTTCAGAGCAGTCCTTTCACTCCATTTCTTTGCCAAGTTTTCTTAAAATTAAAACTCTTTAATTAAAAATCCAGTATAGTTAGCCTTTGAAATTGTCCTTAACAATGCTGCGTCATCTTTCTGGAAGGAGAAGTCACCCTGAAGGAGATGAGATTTTATTGCAGACTTTATTTCTAATCATAATAAAAGTTCATCACTTTAGTGCACACGAGCGCACGCGCACACACACACACACATACTGTCACAGAAATGCTTTCTTTGATGAGAACAGGAAAATCAGTGTAAAATTTAAAGAATAAGCAATATCTGAAACTAACAAGATACCCACCAAATAATGGGAGTATGTGTGAAAGTGTAATGTAGAAGTGAACGTATTAATTTAGTGAAAAAGTTTGGTGTCTTCCTCCCACCCCCATTGTTTTGCTAAAATCTGTAGCTAGACTTTCCCAAACTTACTTGCAGTTAGATTCTGAATATCTGAAGGCACCATGCTGGGGGAGTGCATTTCTATTCCAGATTACTGAATTACTTGTATTTCCAAGGGAAGTTTTACAACAACAATAATGTAGACTTCAAAGATGTATGCACAGTACTATTTGAGGATGGCGTTGTTCAGGGTTTTTTCTATTGAATTCAGTAGAGCTGTTTGTGATTAATTGCTGACAAATATACGTATTATGAATTCTAGCATTTAGGCAGTGTATTCACTCTGGTGATGATTTCCAACTGGTGATCTCATAATTTTGTTTTCTTTTCCAAATGTGATAAGGAAGGGTGACTTTTGCAATAGAAAGGCTCAATCGTACTCAACTTACATGAAAACAAAATACTGAATAATAAGTCAGTTTGCTAACAATGTAGGACATTAGTTCTGTAGGCTTTTCGGACCTCAATCTAAGGCAGTGGTTCTCAACCTGTGGGTCCCCAGATGTTTTTAGACTTCAGCTCCCAGAAGCCCTGAGCATTGACCATAGCAGCTGGGGCTTCTGGGAGCTGAAGTCCAAAAACATCTGGGGACCCACAGGTTGAAAACCACTGATCTAAGGTTTTCTTCCTTTCTAGACAAATAACGTTATTTCTATAGCAAAAATAGAGGAAAAGGTGTATCTCTGCTTGTATACTGATACCACATTAATTAACATGGTTCCACTAACTTAGTATTCACTGCTGTAGAGTTCAAATGTTGTAGTTCAGGGAAATGGATTAGAGAAGTTAAAATACTTCACCAAACTACAAATCTCAGGATTCTGTAGGATGGGAGCAGGACAATTTAAATGTTATCAGGCCACTATAACTGTGTAGTATGGATAAACTCCATATCCAACTTCAGTTATTTTTATTTTATTTATCTCTTCACTTTCATGCCAGATTGTCATCTATCCTTTTTTGTTTCAATGCGAGTTTTTTTGGCAAGGCAAGGTGTCAAAAGTAGTGGGAACTGGCAGTGAGCAGGAGACTGCAGAAGCCCTCTCCAGGCTTCCTGCTATGGTCCCAGCCCACCTCTGTAGACCCATATTGTCAATTTGTAAGGGGAAATCCTGAATTTAATATAGGAACTATCTAGCTAGGTCAATGTGCAGTTTAGCAGTGCTGCTTCCCAGAGCAGACCAGGGCTCCAGAGAGAACAACAGAGGATGTTTTTTCTTGCTCTCCTGAGCTGCGCCTGCTTCTATTATTTGCTGTCACTAATTGTCTGCTCTGGTGGGGAAACTGGTACACCTGTCCATGCTGCTTTGAACAGGCTTATCCATGGCTGAACCCATTGACATTTTCTGTTGAAGCCAAAATATTACTAGCCGTAGTACATAGCTAAATCTTAAGTTGTAAGTAACATGTGTTATTGCTGTGCAGTGCAATCCTAAGTATGCTTATGCAGTAGTAGCATCACAGATTTTAATGCAAGTTACTCCTCAAGTAAATGACCATGAAAGACTGCTGCTTATATCTCAATATGGTATAATGCAAAAACAACATTCTGTGTTCCTAAACATGGTTAAAAAACCCCACACACATTATTAAGTAATGGCAAATTCAGCTAGACTACACTGTGCATGGTTGGTTTGCCTTTTGTTTGGGATACAGAGTGTTTAATTCTTGAGAAATCAGATAATATTGTTAGGGTTGCCAGGTCTCAGGGCACTGATGTCTCAGAGAACTCCTCTGTAGGGAGACAGTCAGATGTCAGACAAGTGGTACTGGAGGGGGGAGGAGAAAGAGAAAGGAATGGGGGTGGGGGTGGAGGAAGATGATTCATTTTTGGAAGGGAGGTGGTTTAGAAGCTGATTACCCATCTCCATTTATTCCCAATTGACACCAGAGCTGAATGGATCGGTAAAAAAGGTATTAGTAGGACTATTTCCGCACTAGCCTGTTATAGTGTTATTATTCTGCTTTCAACGTCCTTCCGCTTTTCGACATCCCCAGGATTCCATACGATGTTGAAAGCAGAATAATAGCACTGTAACTGGGCTAGTGCGGAAATGGCCTTGTACGTGTTGCACTTTTACACTATTGGTGTACCAAGGAACAAAGGAAACAAACGGAAGAGAGGGAAGTTAGAGGCTTGTGGTTGGACCTATCATATTACTTGGAGCAAAACTAGGGGAGGGATGCTCGCTTGTGAGCCTTCTTTTGTACAATTCCTGACAGAAGAAGCATACAGCATGGAAAAAATTCAGAGGTCAGAGTTCTTCCACAATCCCCAGCTTTAGGGAGGTCTTGGAAAAGCTAAGTGTGTACCATGCATGCTGCAGGTTAGGGTCACATACTGAACATTTCCACATGACACTCTCATAGCATGATGATTCCACTTTCAACCTCCTATGGAATCCCGGGGTTTGCAGTTCCTGGAGGGGCCACCTGGCCCCTCCCGGAACTGCAAACCCCAGGATTCCATAGGAGATTGAAAGTGGAATCATTGCGCTATAAGAGTGTCATGCGGAAATGGCTGCTGTGTGAGCCCCACAGGAAACTCCTGTAACTACCAGGTGCATGTTCATGTCTGGTGAAAAATGCTTTCTCCCAGTCTGGATTGCTGTATTACCTAGTTAGCAGGTTTCACCCAGATTCTGGGCCCATTTCCACAGTCTGCTAACCCAGTAGCAATTCCAGCTTGTTTAACCTGACATCACAGGAGCCTGCTCTCTGATTTAAGATTTTGACCCTGAAATCTTAGGAAATGGGAAATTCACTACCTGGCCACCCTTGATAATGGTTGGTTTGCATATTACTGAACAACTGGAGAGGATTGTGTTATATGATATGATATGATATGATATGATATTATATTTGTATGCTGCCTTTCTCTTGGTATGGGACCCAAGGCAGCTTCCAACAATTTGCCCAAATTATTTGTTCCAGTTATTATTAGGTGAATGCAAGCACATATAAATTCCTTCACTGTGCCAGAGTGGATATCATTATACTGCACCCTCCTAACTTAAGCTCATTTTGAAGTTGTGGGGCATGTGGGAGGGTTGTGTGCAAATAAGCAAACCCTGGGTCACAATATGTTAAACAAGACTCAAATTATCTGTTATGGCTTCCTGGTAAAAGTTTTTACTTCTCTTATTAACTATGCCAAGTCACTAAATACTCCTCTTTGTTTACAACTGTGCTTTCATATGTATCTTGATTTTCTATTATAGGAATACTTTAACAATCAGTCTGATACATATGCTGGGTATATTTCCATAAATGGTGCAGAGACCCATCAATAAATAAAGCCAGCTCTGATGCTTTTTGCGCAGCTTTTGTTGAAATTGCGGATTAAGGACACTGGACAGTCTTTTTGTAAATAATGAAAATTAAGTATATAATCTTGAGAATGTGTTTGTAATTTCTGCAGACTGGGGGTGATTTTTTTTCCTTAGCAGATGTGCCCCAAATATCTCCTAATCCCAATGGCATTGTTTCTTTCCTTTTTAAATTATTTTTCCCTGATCTAAATGAGAAAAGGGGAAATTAATCCCAAGGGTGCTTATTTTGTTTTGTGAGTCTATAAGGGATTGAACGAGGAGAAAACAAGGAAACCATTGACTACATCTAGAAATTGGGGTAACCCTTCTTTAATTATGATGATAATGAGCCAAGCCCTCCTGAGGCGAGGCTCATGTGCTCCATCTCTTGCAGCAAACAGATAGGAAGGTTTTGCTTATTTTTTTTAATTAATAACAACTAATCAAAACATATGAACCTAAACTCGGTGCCTCCTAACTATAGTTTGTTGAAAGAAGGTAGATGCAGTTGCCAAGAGTCTGAGGTTGGCTTGTTTCAGGTGATAGTTAAGATGAACCATAGTTTGTCAGTTTCAGATTAAACAATCAAAAACAGAAGTGAAAGCTGCCAAACTCTTCATGACTGCAGTGGAAGACATCCTGGGCTATTCTAAGACTTGTTCTCAGCCATCCCCTTGTTTTAACTGTAACATGCCGACTCCATTTCCCCCTTTGCTTTCAATCCTTAGGTTGGGTAAAAATTTTAAAAAGATGAACCATGTTCATGTAGCGGCAAAAGCTTGTCAAACTGCCCTAGAAATTCTGAGACTGAACTTAGATCTCTGTTTCCACTGGGTTGTTACATACAGAATACCACACTCATCATTTCCTAATCTAGCTGCGGTAGAGCAAGGGGAATACATTCGCGAGAGAGGTGGTGGATGTATGTTATCCCAATTTGTTGCTGTCTTACTCCTTATTGTCTTACTAGTTTCTTTTGTATTATGAATGCACATTTTCCACATCTTTTCTTTCACACAGAGACATAAAGGATCTATAGCTCTATAGCTCACAAGTTTAAATGTGTACCTGGTATAAGCTTTTAATATCCCCGTCCTATACTCCTTCATTGTCTTTTCTATCTCTGCAGTAATTGCACACCATTCCAGATGTTTCCAAAGCGTATTTCCAAACGTTTCTGTGTAGACTTTTTTAAAAAGAGAAAAAAATATCAAACACTCAAAACTAGTTTCCACTGGAATATATGTGTCAAGACTGCAGTCTTAGACTTAGGTCATTGTTTTCACATCTGTCCTTAGGGTTGCCGTAAGTTGGAAATGACTTGAGGGCACACAACAACAATATGCATAATTTAAAATGCTGAAGTATGGAGAGCAAACTCAGTATGAATACGTATGAGGCAAACATAGTTCATACATGGGTTCATAATATATGAGTTTGTAATTCAGGAACTTGAGCCTTGTGTGAATTGGAGTCTGCGAATCCAGATTCAAATATGTAAGTCCACTTTGCTTGAAACACCTGCAAAAGGAATGGAAAGCTCCTCTGAGAGGCAGCATCATATGGTCCCTAATTCACACTGAATATCTCATGTTTTACAGGGGGATTTGTAAACGTATTTTCAGAGAAGAAGAGAGAATCGTATTTTTTTAAATCCTGTTGAAAATATATGTGAAGAAGCTTATTTACGTAGTCATGGATCCAGAAGTTGTCTTTGTTACCCTGACAGAAAAAGCCAGCCCCATGCAATGAAGGAATTTATATATTTACAGTTCACATATTTACAGCCACACTATTGATGGCTCTCTTGAGCTGTTCCCATTTCACTGTGTATTTCTTTAAAAAAAAAAAAAAATCAGTACTCTGCCATTATAGAATACCCACTGAATATTCTGTCCATTTATATCATGTAGAAGACCCCATGGCTATGGATGAAAAAAGGAAGGGTCAAGAGAGTTAATTGTTGTTCAGATAACTTCACAATCAAATTCACAGCTTGAAGGTGTAAACAACTGGGCTGCTCAAACATGTCTAGGAGTTAATGTCCACGGATAACTGATTGGGTAAATAAGAACTGAGTAAATAAAGTCTGACTTCTCCCTGCTACTTCACATCATTTTGTTAGAATTTCTTTAGACTTCTTCATTAGAGAGAAATATCCTTCACTGAAGAGAAGTAGCAGTTTTGCTATCTTGAATTCTTACATAACTTCCCAGGTTGCTAACTTGATGTTTTAAAGTTGAGCCTTTATTTTAGGTGTGGAAATAAAATAATAAGAAAAACATTCAGATGTGGAGATAGCCACTGTTCCAAATAGGGCAGGAAGGAGGAGGGCAAACAATTAAGAGTGAGCACACTGGTTTGTTGACTTGCCAAGAGACATTTTTGACCTTGGCAAAATTAGCTGTGTTCACTCAAATGGTGTTAAAGAATTTTCATTCAAGAATGTGCTGTTATTTAATAATTCCAGAGCTGGTTTTTCTGCTCATGAGAACAACAGTAGCTTAAAGATTACAGACTATACTGACAGCTGCCCCTTCTCTTGTTTATTTGTCTCTGTCATGTTCCTGCACGTACATGAGTTCATTTCAATGTCTTGCTTGTTTGTTGTCAATTGTGCTTTCATCAGCATGAAAGACATCACTCCAGATAGAAGTCAGTGTTTTTTATTGGTAGATGTTGTCTTCCAGTTTCAATGAGACCATGCTTAGCTGCCCCTTTCTCTCTTTTTGAGGCCTCTGCCTTTCTCAGTTATTCTAGAGGATGAATATGCAAAACCATAGTGGTTTCAAAGACCTAATTGCAATTATTAGGTAGTAGATGAATTGGCTCCAATTAAACAAGAAATATAATGCTGCTTTTGTGATGTGAGCAGGAAGAATTATGATACTAGTGTCTTTTAATGACTTTTGAAATTTTTATTTTTTCCTGTTTAACTATGGCCGTTTCCACACGTTGCTATAGTACAAAAGCAGTGGGTTGTTTCTGGTTCAGGAGCCATGCAACCACACAACGTTGTTGCTATCCAGCTTCTATCCTGTCACCAAACATCACCAAACCATCATATTTTATTTCTAGAAAAAATTCCATTGAGAGCCTCCTTTAGCACTTCAATCCATTAGCCGTCTTAGTGCGGTACTGTAAGGCCATTTCCACATGGGGGTAAAACCCCGTGGTGGGACGACCAGACACGGAGGTCGTCTACACCGCGGGGTGCGCTAGGGCAGTTAAAAAAGGGGAGGTTCTACACCTCAAACCGCCCTCGCGCAGCCGCGGGGGTGGTGCTCCGTGTTTTATAAAAACCACTTTACTTGGTGGTCTTTTTAAACTCGTGCACACTACTCCGTTGCAGCGCCCCATTTAGAACTGAAGAGCTGCCTGGGGGCGGGCTTCCGGCTGGCGCGCTGCCCGGATTGGCGGAGCGCCGCCGGAAGCCTCTAGCCGCCATTTTGGGCACTGCCGGATGCCGCCAAGCGCCGCCGAACGCCACCACTGTGTAGAGCGGCGAACTTGCGCTGCTCCCCGTGGGGACGGAGCCTCCTGCTTCAAGGTAAGCTCCGTCCCTGCATGCGCCGCCCCGTTTCCCCGCGTGTCGCCGCCCCACATGTAAAAAGGGCCAATGAGTGCTTGGTAGCACTTCTCATTATCGCAGATCCAGGAGTGGGGGGGCTGTGGGCATGCCTAGCTTGTCCCTCCCTCAGCAACTCCCATGGTGTGATAACTTCGAAATCTATCACTTCTCTGTGTTTACTTTAAATTTCTCCTTTGAGTTAAAACTTTTTATTTTTTAAATACACTTTTAAGCATTAGAGCGGAAAAGTGCAATACTGGCATGTTGTATTGTTACAACATTACTGCACTAGTGCAACTTCCAACTCCTCCCTCAAAAAAACCCTGCTCAATCAGGAGTGGTGGGGCAGAGTGAGGCTGGGGCAAGGAAGTGGCTGTGGGCACTGTAGTGTGGAGGGAACACCAGTGGTAATAGTGCTACTCATCTGCTTAATGTGGAAGGATGCAGAAAACGGCGTTCCTAACCAGATGGCATCATGTGAATGGCAATCTTGGGATTGTAACGTTACAATGCACTAAGGGTGTCTAGTGTAGAAATGGCCTCTATTTTTTTCCTTTATTTTGTCATAAGCATTTGTTTAAATTACTGTCCTAAGAATAATCCATTTTACAAAGTGTATTAAGTGTGTCTGCAGATACACTGATAGTGTATTAAGATGTCTCCAGATACAGGAGTGAGAACTGAGTCAAACCTGCTGACCAGCAGAAGTTACGAGGCTTTGCTTTGTTTTTTGAAAAGTATTTTGTGAAATATATCCATATAATTTCAAGTGATAAAATGTATTTTTTAAATGGACTTCATCAGCTACTACAGCATATGAGAACACTGGCTATTCAGATTACTAAAAGTTTTAGAAGCATGTTATTATGTCCTCGTATCTGATCAATGTTTATCTTTTCTTTTTTAGGAGAGTATTGTGAAGTGAATGCTCGCTCTGGACGCTGTGCTCCTGGAGTGTGCAAGAATGGAGGCACTTGTATTAATCTGCTCATAGGAGGTTTCAAATGTGAGTGCCCCCCTGGAGAATATGAGAGACCTTATTGTGAGATGACCACAAGAAGCTTCCCTCCACAGTCATTTGTCACCTTCAAAGGTTTAAGGCAACGCTTCCATTTCACTGTCTCTCTCATGTAAGTTCCTTTGTTTCCAATATGATCTGAAAACATCCCAATCAGTATTTGCATCAGGTCTAAAAGTAGGTGCAGGTTGAGAGTAGCACCTAGCTTTCATGCTGATGTTTTTGCAATATTTCATAAAGAAAAGGCTTTGTTGCTTTTTGGAAATGTGCCTTCATATTTAAGGCTTCCTTGTCTTTCCTACTTGACTTTGCACAATTGGAGAACTATTTCTTTGAAGAAACATAAAAGAGGTTGGTTTAGTAAGGAAGAAATTGGTGTATTTTCTGCATATGCTTATAATCCAAGGATACCCTGCTTCCTTGAGAATCAAGTTCCCTTGAAAGGCGAAAGAACTGGAAGCTTATATAATAAAGGTTATCCAGTTGGCTGCAGTTTATATTTTTTAAAACAACCCACATATCTATAAACTACATTGCTAGTGAACAAATGTTTCTGATTCAGGAACTGTGTGGAGGTTTATGCGTGCCATATGCCATAACTAAAAAAAAATAGATACTGTCAGAACAGCTAAGGAAAAAAAGTAGAAGCATTACAGATTCTGCTACATATTCACCATAGGCTATTTCTTTTTCTCTGCTAAATTCCTTATTACATTTATGCGTTACTTATGAACCACCTACTCTCCAGCTAAATAGCTTCTCTGTCTTTTTCACAAACCACTATAATGTCAATGTCCATGTACCCTTTCTTACAGGAGGAAACCTGTCACTTGATAATTGAACTTCTATATTGTCTAAACAGTATTTCAAGTCATTTACTCTCATCCATCTCACAACAGTCTCCAGGCAGTGGTTCAGAAATTTTGTAACCTTCCTAAGATCTGACCATGGTTGATATGAATTACTTTTGCCTGTGACACTCAAAAATTGCTGCTCTACTTAGATGATGCTAGATTGTATGGACCAATGGTGTCACCTGGTGTAAGGCAACTTTCTGGATTCTCACACCTAAACAAAACTTGGAAAAGTTACTTTTTGGACTGTAGTTCTCACTGTCTTCCAGCAAAGGTGATCAGTGGCCATATTATAGTTGTAGGTTTCTTGGGAGATCTAGTCCACTTTCTCCAGTCTTTGTTGCTGAGTGTAACACTTTTCTTTTTCCTATGTAAATAAAATGTTACAGTTCACTTCTGTTGGGAAAATAAAATGTGTTCCAAAATTTGTTCAGAACTGATTTCCCCAAACATCAGAGCCTCCTCCATCTGCACAATTCTGTATTTGACATAAGCATATGTTTTGCTAGTACATTATAGAGCAGAAAGGACAATAGTCAATTTTAAATCCAAAGCTATACCAAATAATTCCACCTGTAAGAACAGAATGGCTAGAAATGTTTACATAGTTTGATTATAGAGCTGTTTGCCTTTAGATAATACTTTTTGTTACATTTGTGCGTTTCCTGCTCATACAGGTTTGCAACCAGAGAAAAGAATGCTTTGCTTCTTTATAATGGGCGCTTCAATGAGAAACATGATTTTATTGCACTTGAGATCATTGAAGAGCAGATCCAGTTGACATTCTCTGCAGGTAAGATATTCCTGACTGGCTTGCTAAAAACTGGGTGAACAGAGCTTACTATATTTTGAAAACTCGTATTGCAATTGCTACACTAACGCTGCAGTGCTACACACAGAAAATACAGTGAGTACTTCTATACTTTTCTCAATTTACTGCCCTCCAGATGTTGTGGGCCATTTCTGCACTACACTGTTATAGTGCTATTATTCCACTTTCAACATCCTGTGGAATTCTGAGGTTTGTTGTTCATTGAGGCCAAAGAGCTCTCTGGCTGAGAACTCTAAGTGCCCTTTCCTAAACTGCAAGCCCCAGGATTTCATAAGATATTGAAAGTGGAATAATATCACTATAACAATGTAGTGCAGAAATGGCTTTAGACTACAGCTTTCCTCATCCCTGACCATTGGAAAGCTTGACTGGGGCTAATGAGATTTGTAGTCAAACTTTCTTGAAGGGATGCTGATGTATAATGTATTCTCCATGTCCTGACATAGCGCCTTGAGCACCAGTGTGTACCCAGACATGTCTCTTCACACCTGCCCAGTTCCATGGCCATCCTATTTTGTAAAATAATTACAGACAACAAGGGCTGCTGGTCTGCTTCAAAGTGATGTACTAGCCTCCAGCGCTCAGTTTATTTTCAGTACCTTTGGGCCCCATAAAACATGCCTAGAAAAAAATTAATTAATGGGTATGGGAGTACGTTGGGTAGCTAGGTGGATGGAAGGGGCAGTCTGGATGCAGGGAACTAAATGGGCTGGAAGGGGTATTTTGCTGGTGTTTTCTGTATGTCTTTGTGAAGGGAGGAGCTGGGCAAGCCTGGCTGAAAGCAACCAATCACAAGTCAGGAAATGTTATGAAGAGGAGCCTGTAAGGGAGGAAAAATTACAAAAAATTAGGCTTGTCTCTGTTAGAAGGGAAAAGCTGACACAGAGGTAGGAAACAGATTCCAGAGAGATAGGGGCAGATGGAAAAGAGACAGGAGAGAAGGAAATTTTGGAGAGCTGTGAATGACTGAGTAGTTCAAGAGTATGTGTATTATTTTCTTCTGTCTTAATAAACTTCCATTTGTTTGTGTGTTTGTTTACCACTGCTTCTATACATTCACATATTAAGTTTGATGGAGGGCGTCGCCATGCTTACTACCTAGAACCCACTTAAACAACAGAGCCACTGGTCCAGAATAAGAGAGTCACCTTGAAGCCCAAGTACCCAATCCAGGAAGGGATGGCAGGGGAGGGCAAAGGAGAGTGACAGGAACCCAGGGTTGGAACTGTAGGGGCCAGCTTGGCAAATAAATCTGTCACAGTCTTTCTGTCTATTTTTGTTGGCTTTTTGCACTATATGTTTGATAATGTGTGGCTGGTTATGTTTTGTATGATTAGATGTTTTGCTGTTGTGTATTTCTTTGAGCATCATCGATTTGTCTTCTGTGAACCATTAATTTGGTGTGTTTTCTGGGAATTATATGTGATTTGTCATTTGGAACCCCGACCTCACCTCTGCCTTGTACTCAGTTTCTTGGCCAAATTACTGAAACTCTTCAGTTTGCTTTCTGTGAAGAGGTGTTGGATCAGAAAACTGTGGATTCGAAGAAGCAGTTTTGTGTTTTGGAGCTCAGATGCCACCTCTGTCTTACATTGTGATTTGTGGAGAAGTTATTTTCTTTTAGATTCCCTAGTTTGCTTTCCACAAAACTGGTGTTCTGTGACTGACCTCATGGCTGCTATTTTTAAAGAGCAAACACAACATACTCAGAATGCGAAATGTGCTCACCGACCACAAAAAGCTTTTTTTTTTTGGCGGGGCGGGGTAGATTTCTCTGATATATATAGTGAATAGTGTTTACACACTCTATAAATGAAAGTGATTTGCACAGAGGTCATGTCTGACCTCAGAGTAAACCCAGATAGGCCTGCACTTTTATTCACCTTTTGAATAGACCCTATATAGCCTAAAGTCCATTTGTTCACATTTAGTTTCTTTAGTTACATGTGTAAAATATTTTTATTGTTCTCTTGTAATCAATCCATTTTTTTCACAGGTACCATTATAAACACTTAAGGAATTTACCCTTTTGCACTATATTGTTTGAGAATCACTGGTCTGTATCTATCCTTTTTTCCTTTTAATGTTCAGCTTCTGAGCTTGCCATCTTTCTTCCCAATGCTTCTGTCTTGAAGTGCTCTTCAAATGACAGGCAAATGATTGTACACTGTTGTATAACTGTTGTTAATTGGATAAATGTCTGACACTGCTGAATTACAGCCAAGAATCAAGGCTTTAAGTCAAGGGTAAGCAACTGGCAGGATTTGGGTATCTGCACCCCTTCTATCGCGTGCTCTCTGAGTTTCTTTTACTTTCTTGTTTAGCTTATATTCCTCCCATCTCCCAATATGGGACTTGTTAATTTTGTTTATTTCCTAGAAATAGTCCCTCACACCCCAAGGGTATACGGGACAGTTATGTAGGCCATTTTATGGCCAGTACAGGACTTTTTTAAAAACAGGAAGTAAAGAAGTAGTTAATTTCCAGTTCACATCTTGTTTTTGAAAAGGCTTCACCTGGGTGTAAAATGCATGGAAGAAACCAAAATTGTTCCCTTTGTATCCAGGGGGTATCAAAGGTATTTTGGGCACTAAAAATTATAGAGTGCCAAGAGCCCTGGGGGCAACAAATGTTGTCTGGAAGCACGCTCCCCCTGCACTAGATTGTCCACAGACATCTAAACATCATCTATTGTCAAAGGTTTGCTATATTGAACAGCATATTTCTGCAAGTGCTCTACTCTAAGTGCCCAGTTGTACAAAGTATAAATGCTCATAATTTTCTTAAGGTCTATTCGTGTACTTAAAATGAAGCAGTTGGACCATATTTCGCAGGAACAGTTCTTGTCTTGTGTGAACCAACAAAGTCAAGCATCAAGCCATTTACTCAGACACTAAAAATAGAAAATGCACAAAAAGTAGGACAGTTTGGGGTTTAAGTGAATTAACATCAATAATAGTCCAATTGTATTCAGAACCAAGTCCCACTGTGTTCAGTGCTTCAGGCTTCAATCCTGTGCTTGCTTTGCTGGCAGTAAAGCTTATTTTGCATAGTAGGTCTGAGTTCTTCATGAATATCAATAAGACAGTATTGTAGGCAAATGATCCAAAAATAGAATACAAGAACAAACAGTAATATTGAGTGTCAGACTGCTACATGACACACATAATGCACATGTGTGGTATTCTGTAAGTTTCATCCATCCTTGGGAAACATTTTGTTTGATTGATTTACTGGTCGGATAGTTCAGAGTATTGCTAAGCTAATATAATTAGACATATTTTGTAATCAAATCATATGACTCTCTGGTCCTTAGATCTCCCAAGGTTTGTCAGAAACAAAAACAAAGCAATAATTAAGCAAAAAATTCAGACTGTAACTGCTTTAATAACAGCAGTGAGCTGATAGCAAAGACCCTCTCAACAGATCTCAAAGTTGTAAAATCCTTGAATAGGTTTCAACAGTTAGTTGAAAACAACAGTATAGTTTATTCTGTTTCCTGTTGCCAAATGAAATTCAATTAACCTTATTGTCTCTAGTTGCAAGATATTGCTAAAGATGTAATGAAACGCCAAAACCAATCCTGCTCCAAGCCTGCCTCATGGTTTTGACATCTTTATGTCTCAGTTTCAACTATTGTAGAAATTGTCAAACTATCTCAGGATCCCAAAATGATATTCAAATAGTAGTAGCTTCGTGAAACTGAAATGTACAGATAGGAGCTTCAGAAAACAAGGAGCTGGGTCCTTTAATGCACCCACTTGCATTTTTCATGTGTGAGATATAATTAGATGCATAAGACATTTTGCCCAAAGCAATGGTTTCTGTATTTGTTAACTCCAATTGGAAACCAATCTATAATATATCGTAGGCAAAGAAGATTTCTATCTAGATGGTATCAGTTATTTTTCGTGCCTGTTACCCTCAAGCACTTTTATCTAGACAAGGAGAGGTATTAAGAAAGAGTGATAATGATGCAAGGGGAATTACTTAGTTTGCTTTTGTGACTGCATAGCCAGACACTTTGCAAAAAGCTTTGCAATAAAACTTGGAGGAAAAATAAAAATAAACCATCACACAATTTATATATTCATCTTTCTGTACTACACAAAAGATCTTTGAGATATTAAACTGTGCTGGCATTTCTGCATTCTTTGTAGTTTCTCTGCTTTTTAAAAAATCTGATCCATGAAAACATCTCCTTCTTACCATATGCTTCTTTGTGAACCACCGATGTGATTGCAGATGGATACATTGTAGTGCTCAGCTAGGTTCCCTTGAATTGGCTGGGTTTTGCCTCATGTGAATGCTGATATTTATATCTACTTAACCACGGGTTGTTGCATGCATCTAGTTCAGTTTAAGTAAACCTAGGAGACAGTGGGTTTTTGTTATTTACACGTTGGCAAAATTTATGGCAGACAGACTCAGATCTGATTCACATGCAAATGTAGATCACAAAGCATTTCAACAGTCAATAGCTGTGTGTACTGCAGAATGATATGAGCGGAAATTCCTTGGTTTTCTTTGGAGTTTTGGTAACCAAGCAATTAATGATAGCACTTGTAGAGAATATTGTAAGACCATAGGAAAACTGAAAAAGTGAGGCTGAATTAGACCAGGCCTGCCCAGTCCAACATAATGTTTATGTGGTAGCCCACTTGTTGCTATGGAAAGCCCAAAACAGGACATGAGCAAAGTAGGATTCCCCACTTCACTGTCTTTGTTAATGGAGGGAATATATACCCATCATAATGGAATGGAAAGAATATATATCCATCATGATTCGCAGCAACTAGTCTCCAAATTTGATAGTCCTTTTTTTTTTATGCTACCCAATTCAGCAGCCACCATCGTATCTTGTGGTAGCAAATTATTCACTTTATGTGTGTTTGTGTATCTGCCTTTGAGTTGCCTTTCAAGCTATGGCAAGCCCATGAATTTCGTAGGGTTTTCTTAGGCAAGGGATATTTGGAGATGCTTTTGCCACTTCCTGCCTCTGAAAAATAGCCTACAGCACCTGATACTCATTGGCAGTCTCACACCCAAGTAGTAACCCAAGTCTTTAGCTTCTGAGATCAGACAGGATCTGGTGTCTTAGTTTAGAGTATTTAGGCCCTACAGGATTTAACTATACATGGTGTGAAAAAGTACTTAGATTTCATTTTGGTTGCCCTTTTCTAAAGTTCATCCAGATCTGCAATATTCTTTTTTCAGGTGGAGTTACATGAACTGTACATAGTAGTCCACCTATGATTGTACCACAATTTATGTAAGGGCAGTATGATATTAGCAGTTTTCTTTCAATTCTTTTTCTAATTATAACCAACATGGCATTTCCCTTGTTTTCTTCCTTCTCTTGTTTTTCTTTTTTAATGATCACCCCACTTTGGGCTGACATTTTCACTGACCTCTTCACCACAACCCAAGATCTTTTTCTTGGTCATATGCTGCCAACTCAGGTCTCATCACTGTAGATGTGACACCAGGATTTATTTATTTAGCTTCAGAGGAGGGCAGTGGCCAGTCCTCTCTGAACAAATCTTGCTAAGAAAATCCATGATAAGTTTGTCTTAGAGTTGCCATAAGTCAGAAATGACTTGAAAGCACGCAAGAACAACAACAAGGAACCATTGAATGCTTGTTTATAATTTGTCTCATTTGCAATTTCCCTAATTTAAGAAGACTTCTTTGGAGGTTTTTGTAATGCATTTTTTGTCTTAACCTCCCTAACTAATTTGATGTCATCAGCAAACTGGGCACTGCACTGCTCACCCTTGACTCCAACTCAAAAAGTCTCAGTAAAGGTCACTGAATTGTACAGTTCTGTTTATTGTGTTTTAATAATCAAGATAGTAGAAGTAGAAGCAGAGGCTGTTGTTGAGAAGTTTTCACTGTTTTAAGGGGAAAAGGAATGATCATTCATGAAATAAAACATCAGTGCTTTCTAACACTCTTGGTAGTCAGATGGAGATATAGGAGGAAGGATAGCGGTGAACTATATAGCTCTGTATTGCTCACAAAAATAAACAGTGCAGAAGTTAGTCTATTCATCATGTTTAAAGACAGACTATATTTGTGTTCCTCTCTCAGTCTAATATCTTGCTATATTAACTCAACAGGTGTGTGTGTTAAACTGAAGTAAATGTTTGCATGAATGCAGCCGGGAATATATAGTGGTTTATTTTATACCTAGTTTTTCTTAATATTTTTTTCTCTACTTTTTCTGTAGTGGGAGCTATTGTCCAAGTAGTCATTCATGATAAACTCAATCTATTCAATTTGATAGGACTTTGTGTATTTTTGCTGTAGATATTTGTTTTGGTATTACCTCAGAACAGCAATGAATAGTCACCAAGCTGGTTGTACTGGTCTGCATAACTAATCTGACATTCCGTGCTTTATCAAATCCAATCTTTAGAAGACATTTAAATAGGAAAGAAAGGAAGCAATGTCATTCATTGCAGGGTTGGAATCTCTGCAGCTTTTTTAAGGAAGGAAAATGTTTTCTTTGTTCCTTAACACCTTATCTGGCAGTCTTATAACATTCCAACATGAAGAAAGAAAACCACAAGAATTCAAATTCTTTCCATGGTTAGCAACTGTTTTCTTTATCAGTGTTTGTCCTAAATATTTACATTTTGTCAGGAATACACATTTTCACTCTTGCTAAATTTTCAGAGATACCAGTTGTTTCAGAGTTACTGTTTTTTTCCCCAGAAAAATATGATGTAAACTTATATATTGTATGCATGCAGTGTATAAATTTGCACCATATATTTCTGAAGCAACTATATTTTTGTATTGTATGCATGCTATTACAGAGGAAGCTTGGTGCAATGGCTTGAGTTTTGGACCAAGACTCTGGGAGACCAGGGTTTGAATCCTTGCTCCACTGTGATAAACCACTGGGTAATCTTAGGCAAGTCACACTTTGTCAGCCTAAGAAGAAAGCAATGGTAAACCTCGTCTGAAAAAAAAAATAGCCAAGAAAACACTATGACAGAGTCGCAACAAGTCAAAGTGGACTTAAAGGCACACAGCAACAATTCATGCAATTGACATAATTTGCATGCTAATATTTTTGTTGTCATTCATTTCTCCACAGAAAGGAAGCAGCAGTAGGGGCTCGCGTATCTTTTATATTCACAAAAGTGATTGTCATCCCACTAACACAGGGCTTTCCAAATGGTGTATTGCGACACGTTAGTGTGTCGCCTGAAGTCTGTAGGGGTGTCACCTCCCTGGGTTGAGAAAGACCCCACCCACCCAAGCCTCTCCCACTGCCACCACTGCTACAGTGGCCAGGATCAGGTAGGGGGCTGGCTTTCCCACTGCTGTTGCCCTCACTGGGGTCTTTCCTGGGTGAGGGCAACAGAAGTGATCCAGGATCAGGTAGAGGGGCTGCCTTTCCTGCTGCTGCCACTCTCATCAGGGTTTTTCCTTGGTGAAAACGTCTTTCCTTGTGGTCTTTCCTTGGTGAGAGTGACAGCAGCAAGCCAGGATCAGGAAAGGAGGCTGCCCTTCACACTACCACTGCCCTCACTGGAGTCTTTCCTTGGCAAGGGCGACAGGAGCGGGCCAGGATCAGGTAGTGGGACTGCCTTTCCCACTGCTGCCACCCTCCCCCGGGTCCTTCCTTGATGAGGGCAAGATCGGGGGGCTGTCTTTCCTGCTGCTGCAACCTCACCAGGGTCTTTCCTTGGCAAGGGCAACAGCAGCGAGCCAGGATCAGGTGGCGGGGGGCCGCCTTTCTCACTGCTGCCACTCTTCCTGGGGTTTTTCATTGACGAGGGCAATGGCAGCGAGCCAGGATCAAGTGAGGTGGGGGCCTGCCTTTCCTGCTGTTTAACCTCTGGTTTGCTAGTGAAACTGAATTACTGTGTTGTGAAATGATGCATGTCCAAAAAGTGTGTCACCAACATGAAAAGTTTGGAAAGCTCTGCACTAACATTTCAAAATAGCTCTATGCAGTTCTTTGTTCAGTTGTGTTGGATGCGGTGGCAGTCCCTTGAAAGCCAGTTTTGTAGTACTGCTACACCTGGAATTCTTTCTGGATGTGCAAGTGCTAGTATAGCCAAAGGTGCTTTCCATCTGGTTTATAATGTGGCAACAGGGCTGTTTGTGTATAAATCTGCCGCCTTGGATCCCATTTGGGAAGAAGGAGGGGTATAAATCAAATAGATAAATATTAAGAACATGTACTATATGACACCTATATTGTAGCAGAGGCACTGACAATACTTCATTTCCAGGCACAAGTCAAGGTGCTAGTGATCGTCTTTAAATGGCTTGGGCCTAATGAACTATCTCCTCACATAAGTATGCAGATTCTTTCAAGGTTTGGTGAGGAGGCTCCCAAAAATGTGAGAGGAGCAACGGGTTGCAGTCAAGAAGAGAGCCACGTTGAGGATATGTTCTATCTGTCAAAGACATGTAGTTTGGCCATCTGTCATTTAACTGAGACATGTTGGTTCCATCTGAGCTGCCATGCTGAAGAATTTTGTTTCTGTGTGCCTGTGAAATGATTCTGAGGTTTTAATATATGATTTTATCTGTAGCAATTGTTTCTCCTTTTATTATCTTAGTATTGGTATCCTAAAGGCACCAGATCCTGTCAGATCATGGAAGCTAAGCAGAGTCAGCCCTGGTTAGTATTTGGATGTAAAACTGCCAGTGAATACCAGGTGCTGTAGGCTCTAGTTCAGAGTAACTGGCAAAACCACCTCTGAGCATTCCTTGCCTAACAAAATCTATGAAATCCATGGCATTGCCATAAATTGACAGGCGGCTTGAAGGCACATATATTGTTACATATGATGTGTATTTATTATATTTTTTGTTATATTTTTACTTTGCTGTGGACTGCCCTAAAAAGAATAATTGCAGTGAAAGGCAAAGTAAACATTTTTGGAATGAATGCATGTTATACCTGTCTTTGTAGGAAGCAAATTCACATTGCGAAAAGGAAGATGTTAATCGCTTTGTTCATTTTTTAATGTTTTTTGATTTGTTCATTAATCACAAAAATTAAAAGGTTGAGAACTTTTTAAGGTGTACTCTCCTTTTCTCTTTTTCATGCAACATTTCAGGGGAAACCACTACAACAGTTGCTCCGTTTGTTCCAGGAGGTGTTAGTGATGGACAGTGGCATTCTGTTCAGGTGCAATACTACAACAAGGTAAGACACAATGTTCTGGAGATGTCCTTCATAAGCTGAAATGGCTTTAACTCACAAGGCCTGGAGGCTGCATGTACAACCCATAACTTAAGAAGTCTTTTCCTAACATCCTCAATTTATTGTGTTTCTTTAAAAAAAAAATTGAACTGTCTTTGTATCTTTCAGAGGTCGCCAGCATAATTTCACTATGTTCCCTCCCCCTTTTTACAACAGATGAGACTTTTCTCCCTTAGGCTAGACCTAGAGTTAACTAGAAACTCCTAGTTTTGAAAAAAATCCCTCTGGCCAAAATAAAGCTTGAGGGAGGGCTAGGAAGGTGGTGAAATTGCTCCTACCATGCCAAGAACGGAGGTGGCCAACAGTGAAGGGAGCTGTGGCCAATTTTTAGGTCACTTCCAGTCATTCCTTTTTTGATTGCATCATTTCCATTATATTTCTGGCCAGTTATCTCTTTCTTTTCTTTTGGAGACATGACAGTGGGACCAAACTTCTGCATTTTACATGGGGGTCTGGGGGCTTTGAGGCAGAATATTGTAGTTGTCTGAGTATTGGACTAGGACCTTGGTAGACTAGGGCGAAAATTTCTGATGGAAGTCCACAGAGTGACTTTGGGCAGGTCGTACTCTTCCAGGCTTAGAGGAAAGCAATGACAAACTTCCTCTGAATAGGTCTTGAAAAGATAAAAACCTATGGATGGGGTTGCTATAAGTCTGCTTGAAGGCAGAAAACAACAGTGGCACAAAAGAACAATGACAGGGATGTTTGAAGGGCTCCAGGAGGTTTCAGGGCTGCACCTTGGAGTCCAAGAGCTGCATGTAGCCCATGAACTGCATTTTGACTACTCCTAGCCATGAGAATGCAATGGGCCTTTAAAAAGTGGGGAGTGAAGAGTACAGTGAAGAGCTGCATGCGGTCTGCACTTTGCACATTTGACTTGAAGCATTATGTCTGAAGCCTAAACTGGTTAGTCTTGATTAAATTGCCTCTTGATTAGATCACTGTAGCATGTGTACTGCTGAAAAACATTCAGAAGTTATAGTTCTGTTCCATTATTTAGAACCATTTATTTAGCTGTAACTACCTTAGCTACATTTAACAGTTCAAAAGGTACAGCTAGTGAAAAATGCATGGACCACACTGTTGTCTCGCTTGGTCTTTACAACAGGCATGAGAATAATGCAATCCTCTTGATGTTTTTATTGTGTAATTTTTGGCATTCTTTATTGTTGGCTATGCAGACTAGGGCTGCTGGAACTTTTAGTCCAGGACCATCTGGAATGGCACATGACTCTCAACATTTTTTTAGAGAGTGCATGTCAGTCTGGCTTCATTCCTGCTGTGCAGGCAATTACATCTATACTTTTCTGTTTGGAATTTCACTTTTAGAATTGTCTCTTAACTTGGCTTTTATATGGTTTTCAATTTTCACTTCTTTGAGTGTCCTAATGAGCAGGAAAGCAATCCCTCCATGTTACAAATAAATAAGACACAGCAAGGTGCAGTAGTTGAGTGTTGGACCAAGACCCTAGAGACCAGTGTTCAATTGCCTGCTCAGGGAAGGAAGCCCACTTGGTGACTTTGAGTGCATCACACACTCACATACTCAGCCCCTGTGGTACGTTTGCCTTAGGGTTGTTGCAAGTTAGAAATGACTCGAAGGCACACAACAACAAACAGGCAAACAAACAAACCACTGCAAGTTGAAATAAGCCAATTTCTAGTGATGTATTTAAGTCTTTTGCTCCAAGTTTCAAGTCAAGTTTCAAGTCTCTACCTTCAAGTCTCAAGTTAAGCCTCAAGTTCTTGAACATACTTTCAAGGCCCTTTTTGCACGCCTTTTTTTTTGCGCGAGCGCCCCTTAAGCGTCACGTGAATGGGAGCGTCGCTCCGTACGATGCACTCCCACTCGCGTTACGCTCATGAAGCTAAAGTGGGGTGTGCGCGCATTTTTTTATTTTTGGCTGTAACCCAAAAATACTGCGCGCTCACCCAATGCACGTGGCACCCTCACGCATTTACCTGCGTGCGATGCTTCGGCGAGCTGGGCCGGTCGCGCTTCCTTCCCCCTGTGCAGCCTACAGCTCCCAGACTGCGCTGCAGAAGGAAGGGGCAGGGCGCTAGTGCGACGGTCGCGCTACGAGGGAGCCGATGCGGGAGGTAGAAGGGCTGTCGTGAGGGTGAGCATGAGCGGCTGCTTGCGCGAGTGGCTGCTCCCCACTGCCGCAACGAGGGAAGGTGCGAAAAGGGCCCAAGTCAAGCCTCAAGTCAAGTCTCAAGTCTGGAAGCCAACTTTATACCCCAACGAAAATTCCAGAATTATTGGATACAGTGAAATAAGGTCAGTTTTAACAATTTAAGCAGAGTGAGCTCTCCACATTCGCAATTTTGCCATCTGCAACTTTGGAAGTGGGAAATAGAATCTTATCTTACTCCCCTTACTGAAGATTCAAAAGCTTTAGAAGAAAGGATCCTTCCTCCTCAAGCCAGTTGTCTAACACATGTGCTGTTCTCCTCTAAGAAATGCAGCTTGCACTCTAGGGGTGAGTCTTGTTTTTGCTCTTAGGAAATGTTTTAGAACGCTCCTCCGATATGCAGCAGGGACGGGCTGCTGAGCAGACCTCAAGCCTGCCTCAAGCCCATTGCCTAACCTGTTTGCTGTTCCTCTCTGAGAAATGTGCCCACACTTTGAGCTTGAACCAGATTGGCATGTGACCAGTAGGCAAAAAGAGATGGAGGCGTTGTTCAAAGTTGTAAGGTTTCTGGATGAATGCGTTATGTTACTGAACCAAGGGCAGCAAGTCAGTCATTAAAAATACACAAGTCCCAAGTCGAGTCCGAGTCGAGTCACTGAAGTGACTTAAGTCCAACTTGAGTCCGAGTCTATCGACTCAAGTCTACATCACTGCCAATTTCATAACTCATGATTTGAAGCTGGCCTTGTTTCAACACATCAGAATAAAAATTAACTACAGTTTGTCCAGATTCAGGTATCACAACAAGCCTTAACCTAATCTTAATCTAATCTTAATCTAAAAGGGAAGCTAAAACTTATAGGCTCCTCATCAGAGCTTCACTAGACCAGGAAGAGTATCTATGGTCTTGGAGGGCCACTGCAGCTTATCTTCATAATGCTCAACTATGATGCAGCACTATGTGAAAACAAGACCTGCTTTGAGGTCTTTTACAAAGAAAACCAAACATTCCTGTCTCTATTTTTATTACAGTTTCCTTTAACCTAGTGGGTACAGCTAAGCAGCAAGGGAAGCAAGTATGTGTAGCTTGTTCCATGTCCTTTGCTTTGACGTTGTCATAAATTTCCTTACAGTCTGTAACATACACTCTACTTAGAGGTGTTGTTACAGAAAGTAGCTTTAATAATTAAAAACTGATAAAATGACAGATGATAAAGTAATCCACAATGCTTTTGCTAGAGCCAGTCCTCCTTATTGGCCAAGAAGCCTGGGAAAAGGAGCATGTATCAGCTAAAGTCTGGATTTCATAGTATGGTTGTTGGTTTAGAATTCTAAGCAGCTGCCAAAAAGATAAGGCCTTGAGACAGCTCCAGGGTATTCTTTAAAAGGGAAAGTGATCCCACACACTGGTTAAAAATAAACCTTAGTCTTGTTTTCATGATTCTTTTCAGTTTGTTCAAATGATAGATGTCTTTTAGCACATAATTACTCAGGTTTGAAAAATGGGCAAGAAAAACATCGTGCAGCTTTGTATGTAGAGAAACAATTACTTATTTTGCTTCTGAAACCTTAAGATTCTATCATTCTGAGTTTAAGGTAATTAATTGATTGATTGAAAATGGAGTCAGTATGAACAGACTAGGGTGCTGTGTCTTAGAATCACATGTTGAATAACTAGCTTGTAGGATTGTTTATTTATTTCTTTGATTTATATCCCACCCTTCAACAGACCTTCAGGGTGACTTTAAAAAATTCTAATAATAAAGTAAAGCAAGGGCACCAAAATATACAAGTAGGAGGACTGTAAAGTCTGGGAAAATTGAAAAATAGACCTTTGCTTGGCACCCAAAATGATATAAAGGTAGGTGGGATGCATATGAGCCTCTGTGTAGAGAACATTCCAGAGCCAGAGTGCCACCACAAAATAGGCTGCTCCTCTGTACTCATCCACTTCAGATGGGGCACCTGAAGAATAGTAGACCTGCCTGAATTTTTAGCAGGATGTAGTCTGTGCAGGACTTGTACTGAAATACAAGCATACTGAACCATGGTAGTAATGAGAAGGGAGTTTTCTTCTGTGAGCTGAGAAGAGATGATAGTACCTTTTTGATGCATGGCAGGAAAGTGTGTAGTGTATGAAAAGACTCTTCTTTTTGTGCTTGTGATGGAGTGTTGGGTGGCATAAGGAAGGATAAGTCACGAGCTCAACTTTCCCTTAAGGTTTTGTTCCCCAAAGTGATTGAAGCCAAGATCAACACTTTTACCTCTAGTGCTACATGTTCAGAGACATTCATGGGTAGACTCTTGTTTTAACAAGGTCTGCAGATTTTTTAAAAAGTTACCATGAGGGGTTTGCTAAGACAAAGATAATTTAGGGATTATGTGTTGTGCCAAGATAAATGGGATGTTGTGTCTAAACTTGATACTATTCAGACATGTCAGAATATAATTCAGATGTATTGCTTCACTTAAATTATATGTGGAGAGCAACTTCGAAGAGGAGGTAACATTTATATTCAACTCTACACCAATTCGGTTATTTATTTCACTCTTATTAACTCTGCTTCATAATAAACAAAAATTTTGTCCAAAGAATTCTAGTGTCATTCCATTCTGTTCAAAAATTTCCTTGTCTTCTTTGTTCCAATGATGGGCTTCATTAATGGGTTGAACTGCCAAATCCGGTTTCTCAAACACATCCACATTGATCCCTATACTCCTTTGTTTGCATGGTTCCCATAGTTCACTCTACCTTTCCAACCTGCCATAGGGATGGGAGAAGGACAGGGCCACAACAATGCTTATGTACGATGTTGTCCTCTCATCCCCATGTGGCGTGATCGTGCTTGACATTTCCCCTCATCAATCACCGGAGATCGTGCCACCATCGTGGACTTACCTTGTTTGCAGAGACTCTGGAAGCGCAATGGCTGCTCTTCCTGCCCCAGCACAGCCTGGGAAAGTACCCAGATGTGCTGCAGTAGGAAGAGGTATGTGGCCATCACACTTCCTGGAACACAGAGGCAACCGGTGCAGAGGGGAGTGCTCCTGGTGCGCTCCCCTCCTGGCAGAAGCTAATGACAGGACCCATACCGGATGTCTCTACAACCAAGTAAGGTGCAAAAAGGACCTAATTGTTACAGCTGGTGTCTCATATAGCTGCAGTCTTACTAAAGACCATAATACTCAAATATCACCCCAGTGCATAGTTGGCTGTTCAGTAATTTCAATATCAAGTTGATTTATCTTACTGTGATGTCAAATATGTATTTTAAAAGCTACCTATTAAATACCTTGATGGAATTTTGGCTCTTTTGTCTTCAGTTGCTTAGATCTTCTCAATAAAGACAATTTTGCTAGCATTTGACAATTTGGTGACTTTTCAAATGTCCATGACAGCACTGTTTTATGCATACATATCTCTTGAGTTTTCCATACTTATTCAAAAGATGTATTCCTTTTCTGTTTTCTATTGATCTTTAAAATCTGTGTCTAAGTGAGCTGGTGTCTACAGTGAATATGTAGTTTACATGAGCTGCATATTTTCTGACTTCCCTTTCTGTTGATAAATTCCAAACTGTTCAACTAAATTTATGTCTGGGATGGTTTCTACCACATTTAACAACTATAATGGGGTGGGAAAGTTTTAGGTTTACTTCCTAGAAACTTGAGATCTGCTGACTTGTACCCAGTTAAAAAAATCATACTTGTAAAATTAAAGACTTTAAGCCCAGGAATTTGTTAGAAGACATGTCTAAATGCAGTTCACAGTTTTCCCCACACAGATGCCTTCTATTGGTCATTCCCTCTCTGACACCAGCTTTCTTCATTTTATTAACAAAATTTAGGGGAAGAGAATCTGTTGTTGTTGTTGCTGCTGCTGCTGCTGGTACTACTACTACTACTAATAAAAAAATGGGAGTCAGAAATCCTCAGTGAGCTATTTCAGATCATTAAGAGATCTACCAGTCAATTCTGATCTACCTTCTTTCTACTGAACTCTAACATTTCTGAACTTCCACAAAGTTTAGGCAGCAATGATGGCTGTATTGTTACCATACTTATTTTGCTACATTCCTCTACACTTAGTTTTTTACACTTACAACAGCTTATTTTCAAATGGAAGGTTATGACTGCTTTTTAAATGTGTTTGTTCATATTGGAATTCAAGTATGTAAATGAACCAATCCAATGTCTTATTTTTCCTCTTAAAACTTAAAGTAACTAAGCTAACAATTTTAGAGATCCCTTAAGCATAAATGCAACTTCACAAAAGTGAGAGTTAAAAAAAACAAAAAAACAAAAACCCAACCCTTTGAAGACTGCAGAATTTCATTCCCTATCAAAGAATACAGATATTTTTAAATTCCAGTGTTATTTCCACTTTAGATGAATTATGCTGTAAAATCCAACATTGCATAAGTATCTTTAACTTATACCACCTGCAAAGAGTCTTAAAAGAAAACAGGACTTTGATTGATTTTGTACAGGAGGAGTTTTTGAAATTAAAATCTTTGATGTGTTTCCAGGTCCCTTTCCTGTAAAACGTGTTGACTAAATTATCTCTCTTTTTAAATACAAAATGAAGCTTTCTCCAAAATTAAACGGAGCATGCATTTTAAATGGGAAATACCCAATCAGATTATACAATGTGAACAAATCTCTCCTCTTAAAGAAAATTAAGGGCGTGGCCTTTTTTTAATTCTAACAGGATATGTCAGGCCAGCAGAATTCTGTAGTTTGTTTTTCTTTTGGTAGGTAATGTCTTAGAAACCTTTGACAGGCTAATTGGGCATTCTGTTTTCAACAAAGCATAAAGAAAAATAGCTGAATCTCTGTAGTCTCTTATGTGGCAGCATAACATGTCCTGCAGCCCTGGCTGCCTCTGCAGCTGAAAGATAGATTATCTCATTTCCTTCTGGAAAACAGGTTTTGTGTAATGATAGTAGCCACCTGTTATGTGGCCACAATCATACTGTACTCTGAGATGATAATGGACTCCACTGTATGTCAGTCCCTAGCTGTCTCACTGTTATCTTCTGGAAAACAAAACTCTCCAAACATCATAGGTAAACTCCACTGTAATCATTTAGATGGTAATCTCAGACAGTGCAAAATAGTTTTTTTTATCCCAGAGTTATTAATAGAAGCGGTATTTATGTTTTGACTTTAAAGTGCCTGAAAAATGATTGAAGGGGCTGCAATCAGAAGACTTTTTAGCCAGAGGTGATTCCTTTATCAGTTTGCAAAAATGAATGGCTTTTTTAAATTTCAGCCACAATCTGCCATGAGTCCATATATATGGCTACTTTTTAAATTTCAGCCATAGTCAGGTATGAATACTAAATGAATAGTATTGACCTAAGACCAGTCACACTTTTATCACAGATAGTTTTTTTCTTCAGACTTGTATTGTTGAATGAAACGTGCTTCCCAAGTTTTGAGTCAACACATTGCTTTCCATAGCACTTGATATCCATTGTATTTTAAAAGCCAACAAATTTGTGACATTAAACTTCGAGACCATGGCTGCCAAAGCATTTGCTCTAGCAGTGAGTTAAAGTCTCCCTAACACCAGTTAGTTATAGTTCTGTATCCCCAAAATAACTAATCATTATCAGCATATTTCATTTGGACATCCATTGATTAAAAAGACAGTTAAGATTTACAAACTTATTTGTAAATTTACAAATTTGTTTATTCAGAAATGAGCTTCACTGTGGTTCGTGGAGCTTACTTCTTGGTGAATATGTTTGTGTTTTAGGTGATACGAGGTATGCTTTGAAAAGTCATTCTAGCATAGTGTTTATTACTGTGTTTATTATGCGTTGTGTGGGAGTTGTTTATCTATAACTTCATCCCCTTGGCTAAGATCCAGAGGTACTTTTTCCAGTGCCAGCAGGATCAGGGCTTTCTTCTCCTCCCACTAGAACCTTCTGTGCTGCCAAATATCTGATCCATAAATTCTCCCAGTCCTGCAGAGCAGATTTATAAAGTGCAGGGGCAGGGCTGGAGAAGGGGTCTGCAGTAATGAAAAAATATCACCAGTTCTGGAGGAAGTACATGGAATCCTGGCTGTAGTGCTTCCATAATAACTAAGGACTGGGAATTATAAAGTTGTCCAGCAATATGATGCCTTTGATGTAATAGCCCTTGATCTCAGTGAGGTGGTGATTGTGTGGAAATGACATACACAATTAGTCCTATCCCTTTGCTTCCAGGAATTAATTTAAATATTACTACAGCATTGTAGGACAAATTCAAAGATAACATGATAGCCATTTACATTTTTTTAAAAAAACACTAAATTCTGTCTTCTTTATTCAGTATGAACATATGAAACAGCTTTAGATTTGTTGAGAAAATTTTGCATAGTATTATTGTCACAATTTGTGATTCAGTTGTCACAACAGCTATTATAGTCTGAGGCAGAAGGAGAGATAGAATTCGAGATATTAAATCCTGATGGGTTCAGAACTAATTCATTAAAGGATTGAGAGGGATTATCTGCATAAACAGTATCACTGGAGAAGATTATTGTAACAAGACTGTAACTGGAAATAACATCTGTTTTGGTGTGAATTGAATGTTGATGTGGATTTTATGAATTGCAGATCAATTGTCATTATACATTACAACATTTTGGTAAAGTTTTTTAGTGTAGTCACTTTTGAAATCTTCAGTTGTGGATAAATTTGAAAAATACTTTTTTTTTACAATAAATGTGATACAAAATGTTATAATTATGTATCAAGTTGTATGCTGGCTATGTGATGATCCTTTTTTCAAACTAGTAGCTCATTTAGCTGTGTAGTTTTATTTGAAAGTGAATCCAGATTTCTCAGTCTTATAAATTGACCCTCTAATAATTGCCTAAAGTTTGGGTTGGATATCCTGAAGCCAGAGCCCACAGCGGGGCTGATATATTATGCTAGTGTCTATGAGTACATCAAAGATACTATGCTGAAGAGATTGCTTTTCTATTCTACATTGTGCACCTGGGTTTTATTATGCAAATTTACAGGTCTGGTGGTACTAGAGGTTATGCAGCTAAAGTGTCTTCACATGACTATCCTATGTATATACCATATTTGCTGGTGTATAAAATGCACTGGCATACAAAATGTACCCCATTTTCAAACGTTATTTTTTGGGGGGGAAATTAGTTTTAAAAAAAAATTAACGAGGCTTCCGTCCTCCCTTCCCTTCCCTTCCCTTCCGCCTCGGCAGGAGTTCTCCATGGCAAGGCAAAATGCATAGCAAAGGAAGGGAGAGATTTAGGGAAGCTTCACACGACCACTCCTTTTTGCCCTCTAGATCTCCCCCTCCCTTTCCTGTGCATAGGCAAAATACATAGAAAAGGGAGGGGGAGTTCTGGGGGCCGAAAAGAGCACTTACATGAGGTTTCCCCCTTTTTAATTTTTGCCTCAGTGAGAGGAAAAGCCACTTAGTTGGGGCTCCCATCCAAAAGGTGCATTCTCCCTCCTCCACCTCAAGTTGCAAGCCTATTCATCTTTGCTGCCAAACACCCCCCTTCTCACCCCCCCCCCCAGATAAGACGTACTGGCATGTAAGACTCACCCCATTTTCAAAAGTTATTTTTGAGGGGAAAAAGTGCATCTTGTACACATTATTCCAAAGAATAGTGTTGTACAGTAGTATGGCAGAAATTATGAAGGGATCTACAGCCAAGTGCAGTTTAAGCATGCTAGTCTTTTCCGCTCTCTGTCCACTCTCTCCCTTTCCAACTTTGCCCTTTCTTGTCCTACTCAGTCTGGAGAAAAGGAAAAGTATATCTCTAACTGCACTGACATTTTGTTACATACAAATACTTATGAGTGGGTCTTTATGAACACCATGGACTGAATGTAAATACTTTGTAAGTAAATCCATAAATATTCATTTTAGCAGTAGAATATAGTTTTGGCCCTGTAGGTTTCTGAAGATGTATGAAGTTTCAAACTCTGTGCCACATTTGTTGAAACAGATAAAGTAGGATCAATGAAGTCTACATCTGAGAAAGGGGACAAAAGTCAGATGATCTCAATAATGTGCCTCTGCATACAAATCTCTTTAATTCTTCATTCTTGATACTTTGAACACTGGGATTTTAAGATGGCAGATGTCTGACCTAGACAGTTGGAGAATTATATAGGGCAGAAGGATCCCGGGGATATTAACAAGTGAACTGAATGTCCGTCTGTCTGTATCACATCAGATTGGTCAAGTAACCTATCACCTAGTAGGCAGCAGAGCAAAATTATCTTTCCATCCTCTTTGCCAAAACAGGCATGATGTTATGAGACATAAGTATTACAAGGCTTAGGAAAAGTTTGAAAACTTAGAAATTTTTAGAAGGGGGGCCCTTCTTGAAACTATTTGGGAAGTGTTCCTGCCTTTCCTGCCTGGAAGAGCTTATAGGGACCCCTTCAGTTACACAAAGCTCAGATGCAGGTCAAGTGATGCAGCGAAGAAGCAAACGTATTGGCTCTTTGTACACAACGCCCTTGTTCATAAGGGGGAGTGCATGTTTAATTTACCCTTTCCGTAAAGGGCTCCAAGTGTTTTTGTCAGTGTTAATGATATGCTAGCTGGTCACCCATATAATGGTCTCAGAGGAGATTTAGAATGAATTCTGCTGCGTCAGAAAAACATTGCACTTCTTATTTGGGGAAAATCTGCTTCAGTTCTACAGATGACTCCATGAATATTTATTGGTGTTTTATGCCACAGACCATGACTGCAACATTAAAGCATAAGACTAACACATGTAGACGTATTGTCCTAAGTACATCACACAGTTTACAACAGTGGCTGGTGCACAGATTGCATTGTGGGACCCTAGTAGCAATTATGCTGCCTAATAAATATGGTTTGCACCTGCTTTAGTGAAACCTGCAGACACGGGGCCACAAATTAGACTTAGGCTGAATCTACATGACTGTACCGTATTCTAGCTCCAATGTAGTATCCTGCCCCAGTTTGACTCCTTTACTTCCACATGCACCTATTTTAATCCAAACTGAAATCAATTTTAAAAATCACACAGGTCCCCCATCATGTAATCACATTGATACAAAGGGGTGATCCTACTGTGTGCATGTGTTCCCTGTGTCAGTTTAAATCCAATCCAATCACTCAATTGTAGCAGCTGCAGGGTTTTTTTTTGTTCCTGCCATGCATGTGCATATTTGCATTTTTTTAATCATTCTGACCACCCATCTGCACGCTCATTGGTTTGGATTCATAGTTGGGCCTTATGTCAGGCCTCAGATGTATTGCCTCCACCCCCTCTAATTTGCTGTTTGATTTGCAAAATTTAATTTCCCAGGAAAATTAGTATAGGATTGACAGTTTCTGGTGCAATTTTATACTGGTCGATTCAGATGTAAGTCCTACTGAATTCAATAATGCTTACTCCTAGGAAACTGTTTTATAGTTTTGACACCTCCCCTCCCCCAGTAACCCTACTTGAAGGACATCTGAAGGCAAGCAAATTTTCAAAGATTCAAAGCTTCACGTAAGTCTGGAGTACAAAGAAAATAAAAAAGGGGGGAAATGGTGCTGACTCTTTCAGCATTTTATAGGTAAGCAAAAGCCCATGAAACACGTGTCCAGCAACTTTGTGCCAGCCACCCACCAGCTAGTCTCCACCCACTAACCTGGTTCCACCTTCTCCCACTCCTTACCCCCGATTCCATCCTATCTCAATTTGAGGGTCAAACCACACGTTTTTTAAAAATGGTTATTCCCCAAAATTAACAGGATAAACTGGAGTGTTGTTTTTAAAATCACCTTAAAGCAGTCAGGCATCAAAAAGAAGTGTTTTCATGTCAGAACAAATAAGACATATAATTTCTTCCCCCCCCCCTAAAAAATGCCTTCTGAAAATGGGGTACATCTTTAGTAAAAGGTGAAAAAATTATAGGATCTGAAAAGTGCTCCTTTCATCCCTTCTTTCTCCTTTCACCCCTCTTCCTGTTGTTTTGCCTGGGTGGGGAGAACTCCCTACCGAGGCAAAATGCATAGGAAAGGCGGGTGTGTGTGTGAAAGGAGTTCTCACTCAGGTAAAACAACAGGAAGGGGGGGTTAAAGGGATCCTAGTGTTAGCACTCCTTTTGCCCCCTGCCTTTCCTATGCATTTTGGCTCTGGGGAGTTCTCTCCATCCAGGCAAAACAACAGGAAGGGGAGCATAAAGAAGCACCTGCGTTCTTTGTCCCCTATCTTTCCTATGCATTTTGCCTTGCCGGGGAGTTCTCCCCACCCAGGCAAAACGGGAGGAAGGGGTCTGGGGGAAACCCTGCCAAGGCAAAATGGAGGGGGATGGGGGAAACCTTGCACCACGACCCCTCCTTTCACCTCCCCTCCCTTTCCTATGCATTTTGCCTCAGCTGGGTACTAAAAAATTTTTTTCCTAAAAAATGTGGTCTGAAAATGAGGCACGTCTTATATGCCAGTGTGTCTAATATGCTGGCAAATACAGTAGTTTGTGAGAACAAACTGAGGACCCACAATTAAAAATTAAATAATTATATAGGTTAAAGAATTTGATTTGTGTCACTAGCCTGAGCCAACAGGAGGTAGAGAAGTAAAAATGAAGGAACCTAAAGGCAAAGTTCAAAGAAGATCCATGGTCTGGGAAAGAGGAACCAAAAGAATGAGTTAGGTGAAGGAGTTTGAAAGAACGGATGGCAGAGACAGGCTGAAAAGTGTGGACTTGAAGGAAACAATGCAAAGTGACACCAAAAGTTGAAGAAAAGAGGCAAGAGGGGAGAAACAAGATCCCACAAATCATTACTTAAAACAGTTTTTTTTGTTCCCTGTACTTTTATTTCTAATAACAAGAACAACAACAACAACAACAACAACAACAACAACAACCTCTGACTCAGAACCAAAGAGGAGACTGTATGTTGTCAGTAGACAGGAAATATATGTATAAGAGAAGTTTGGGAAACTGAGGAGAGTGGGCAAGAGGGCCATGAAATAGACTGCCAGACATACCATTTTCTGCTACAGTTGCCATGTTTCAAGAAATACATCAAAAGGAGGATTTTTTTTGTTTTGTTTTTTGACAGTTTTAATTTCTGAGTTGTGATAGCATTTATGTACCATAACTTGGCAACAAAGAACATGAAGAGGTCTTATGTGTGAATTTTAAATTTATTTGAATAAACCAACCAGTTCTTTGACTGTAGACTTATATACTTGTAGCTTTGTGGATTTGGAATGTTCTAACATCTTACAGTTTTCTATCTCTTAAAAAACTGAAATTGTGTTTTTTTTAAAGTGATGGTCATTTTTCGGTACTCCATTTAACAGGAGAAAGGATTTAACATGGCACACTGTTGAGGCTAACAGTCATTTAGCTGGCACCTGAGGAATTTACTGAAAGAACTTTGAAGTGCACCCTTATCTACATTTAATCATGCTGTAAGCTTCAGGAACTCAGAAGGTCTTTAAAGAATTTCACATCTGTCTGTGGAGGAGGAAGGAAAAAAGAAACACTGGAAAATAATTCTCCATTATTATTATTTAATTTTTACTTGCACAAACTGTGTGCCAGGAAACCATCGCAGGATGTGAAAAAAAAAAGACTCTTGCAATCATTTAAGGACTCAAATGGAAGAGGAGTACACATCTTTGTAGGTAGGACAGATTCACATATTTGAGAATTGGCTCTGGCAAGGCAGGACTACATTGGGCAGTGTGCCCAGGCAGCCATATCACATGACCAAGTTGGTTTTCAGCCACAATGAAGTAACTTTTTCCACATATCTTACCCAGAGCTGAAATCTGATCATGGATAGAACAATGAAGTCTCCTCTTGCTCCTCTGACATCTGTAGTGTGCCCTTAATCTGATATTTCCAGATCTCTAAAGGTTCTCTCCCTGTAAAAGGACAGCATAACCAGAAAAAAATTCAGTTGTGTGAATTGGGCCCACATCCTTAATAATTGTAAGAATTGTAGTTCCAGATAGGCTTTGTGTGTGTGTGTATGTGTGTGCGTGTGCGCATCTGTCTCTCTTTCTCTCTCTGATGCTGCAGTTCTTTCTTTGCATTGTTACTTGTACTAAACCCCATTGAATACATGGGTCATGTTTGTGAGGAAACAAGCACAAGATTTGGGTGTGTGTGTCATCTTAACTTTGTTTTTCTTGGACAGCAACAATAGAAAAATGCCAGTTGAAACTGTGTGACCACCAGGCGTGCATACACATGCAAAATTTCAAGTTGTTTACCATTAAGTAATTGTAGTGTTTTCCATGAGCCAGCTTCATTGTTTGTATTATTGTTTAAGAAATCAAAGCCCTACATTTTCTTAGAAAAAGGAAATGATGAGGAACTTCTCTAGATTTCTGAAGATCTTGGATTTATTTAGTGGAAAAATATCATTATTGGTGTGCATTCTTTCCAGCCCAAGACAAGCAGACCATGGAGAGGGAGGAAAGTGAATGAGGCACTTCAAAGATAAGAGTTGATTGACTGACTGACTGATTGATTGATTTTATTTAAAGTATTTCTGTATCACCTCCCAACTCACAAGGGCTCCTGATTTGTATTCGGTTTTCGTTTTTATTTTTGGTAACTAGCAGAAATTTGACCTGTTTGAAAATATATGTTCAACTCAGTGTACTGGTTCACTATTCTTTTTACTGCCCACTTAAAGCTGAGGTAAAGCAGCTTTAATAAATCTAAGAGTTTAACATTATAGGATTTCTCTCAATGCCTCTCAGTTTCTAGTTGCCTAATTGCCTGCTTAAATCTGTGCGCCTTACAAGCCCACACTTCAAGCTTGTGTCACATTCACTGCCTTCTTCCCCTTAGGTTGAAAACCACACCTTTTCTTAAAAAGTTCCTGTACCTTTATTTACTATTTCCAGTTCATTTAATTTTCACCCAGATTTCACTCTGATAGCTGTGCTCTGTCAAGAACATGCCCATAGCAAGGCATTTAGTGAGAATTTTGGCCACTGAACCAGCCAAGTATCGCCTGAGAATCTGAAGGCATTCTTCCCTTTCATGCATTAGACTGTTGGGCTCAGACCAGTAGGTTAATGAAAGGGTTTTCTGAGTCCAGCAGACTGCCTAATGAGACTGAACATGTTTGAACTGAAAATGCACCCTTGGCTTCCAGTATCTCTCCTGCATACACAGATACTAGTTTGTTCCTTTTTCTATTAATTGCTGCAAGAAGAAGAAATAAAATCTGGAACATGATCCTTTTGAATCACAAACACTACTGGTAATAAACTTTTTTCCTCTGGTTGTACAACTATGAAAAGAAAACACTCATTTAGCTTTTTAAAAAATCAATAGGAAACAGGTTTTCTTTAACCTTTAACCACTTGGAACAGTGAGTGAGTGGTCTAGTACTGATTAACTACTGAAAAAAAGTTGGCATGCCATACAAAAATGTGAAAAATTGGCATGACATACAAAAATGTTTTTAAAAAAACCTTTTATTTCTCAGTTATATTTGCATTTCTTTTGTGGATTGTTAAAATGATTATCTTAGAGCAATGCTTAATTTTGGTAAAAGATAAAGGACTGGGTCAGATGTAACCATGGCTTGTTATTATGAGCATGAGCTGCCAAGAGGACTCAGGCTGGCCTATTCCCCTATTCCCTTTGCTTTCAGTAGGAAGGTAATTAAAGCTTCCATTTCTTGGGGTTTTTTCCCCTCTACATCTAAGTTTCCCCACATGAGGCTGAGTTTTTTTCTGGCTCACCTGAACGAGACCAAAGGCTGTAATTTGGTAGATACAGACTACCAAATCCTAGTGAATTCACTGGGAAATAAGCCTGTGTATAGGATTGCTACCAAAATGGGAAGTTCATTTTTCATAATTTCCTCTTTTTGCTTGAGCTCAGTGTTTCTGTGTGCCTGTAGCAAATTAGTAAAATATTCTTAATATGCCATCTCCACAGAAGGCTAAACTGGCTTGTGCCAAAAGGAATGACATTTGTTTTGTCTATTTTCAAGGCTATTCATTTGTGTTGTCAAATATTTGTTTTTATATACCTTCTGGTATAATCTGTGTGCTCAAAAAGAATAGGAGGGGGTGGAGAGAATGAGAGGTACCAAGACTGATTATGAGCAGTGTTCCAAAGAAACATGGCTGCTTGAGTGTTTCATTGAGGCCTGTTTGGATTCCTGAGCATTTCCTAGCATTTAGACTATAGTAATATCTCTGATAGTCACAGTTGTAATTTTATTTTTGTTGACAAAATTTCATGCCCTCTTTCTTTTGTTTAAATTAAAATACATCAGTCAAGCGTGGAGTCTGATCCAGTGGAGATTAGATAGGGCATGGATTGTTTATCTTTAATGAACTTAATTTAGTATATCTCCAGCCCAGCTCTAGTCATGGTCAACTAACTGTGCTTATAAATGGTGGCTCTGGATAAGGATGCACATTCTCATATGCATCAAAATACATCCAGACATTATAGTGAGGTCACATGAGATTTCCTGTGTCAATGGCCCATTCTCATTAGCATGCACAGTGGCCACGTGACCAGAAAGCACATCTGACTTGTAGGTCCTAGGCACCTCTCCATAAGAATTTCAGTGGTGTTGAGGGTAGTACTAACTGCTATTGATAGTACAGTCACATAGCATGGAACATATTCAGCAGCCAAACTGTCTTGTTAGTAGGGTAGACATCTTTATCTTCATCGTCTCCTCCGTCTCCTTCTTACCCTGTATTGCAGTCATCATAAAGTGGCTGTGTAACCTTCTATGAGGCAATCCAGGGGTGCATTTCAGATGTCAAGAAATGCCTTGTGTGCAAGAGGTAGGACAATGAATAAAAATATTACTGATAGCTTCCTAAATGGAGAATAGAAAACTTTCCTGCATTTCTGAATCCAACTCAGCATGGAAACAGAAGCAATAGGAATTTTATTGATGTCAGTTTAAATGCTTGATTTACTTAAAGCAGATACTTTGTGCAATCAAAGATCCACCTAACTGTTTGTGAAAGATACAGATGGCGTTGTGGTAAACACCATAGATGAGATCTGGAGATTAAAGGATAATGCAATGTACATAGTGGCTGTGTCACTCAGATTTTAAAGATCCACATTTATAAAATGCCTGCAATATAAAATTAATATCTGTTTCTAGCAGAGATACTTATGAATTTTCTATCTAAATAAAGCCAGAACCCACTGTGTGATAATCTTTTGTTTTCTTACTGAGAGTTTGTTCACATATTAAAGCTTTGAGTGTGAGTAATTTTTTCCTGTGCTTGTGATCACTTCAGGGCATGGCAGGCACAATAATTTGTCATTCTATGCTGATTTATGGTTGTGCAATCATGAGAACTTTCATGGTGAGGGGAAAAATCTGAGCCAGACAAAGGCCCTTTTTGCACCTTACTTTTGTCACGGCAGCGGGGAGCGGCGCTTGCGCGAGCAGCCACTCACCGCTCACCACAGCCCTTCTGCCTCCCGCATCGGCTTCCTGGTAGCGCGACCGTCGTGCTAGCCCCCTGCCCCTTCCTTCTGCAGCACAGTCTGGGAGCTGTAGGCTGCGCTAGGGGAAGGAAGCGTGACCAGCCCGGCTCACCGAAGCACCACACGCAGGTAAATACACTAGGGCGCCGCAAGCATTGCGTGAGCGCACAGTATTTTCGGCTTACAAATCCTACATGGAGATAATGAGGTAACGTATGACTACTCAATGGCAGTTTGGAATAACAGTTTATCCACCTTACATTCCATGCCATTATGAAAGTAAATAAAATACCACCCAGTTGTCTTGAACCGCAGATGTTTGCTTTTAGATGGAGTGCCTTTCTTAAAAACAAGTGTGGGCATTTGGGATACTTGCATTGCTCTCCTTGTGTGAGATTGTCAGAGCTGTACCTAGGAGGGGAAAACAAAAAAAAAACAAAAAAAACAGAAACCCAGTGTGGTGTATTGGCTAGAATGTCAAACTGTAGTGATCAGTGAGACCTGGGTTGAAATCTCCAGTAATCTTTAAGGGTTAATGGGCATTGGATTGACCATGGTCTGGTCTGTGGTGTGTGCTGGTTGTCAGGATAAAGTGGGTATAAGAGGAGAGCCATACAATCTGCTTTAGATTTCTTAGAGGCAGGATGGGATACAAATGGAATACATAGAACAAGAATAATTGAAAAACAGGAGAGATTGGTACGAGGCCAGAAGCAGCAGCTGAAGCACCTCTACTTTTGCAGAAATTTATTGGAAGCTGCCTTGAATGCTTCTTCCAGATTCTGCCTGGAGGCTACCACCTAATGGAATGAAATAAATATAAATGAAATTGAAAAATCCTGGGAATAATTTTTAGTAATTAAGTCTTTTGTTAGTCCTACCTACTTCTTTCTTCTTTTAAATCCACAGTATGTGGCCTTTGAAGACTGAATCACAATCCACTTTCATATGAGAACAGTATTAGAAAAAAGAGTAAGAAGTACATTTTCAGCACCACAAGTGGGGACTTAGTTAAATAGCTCCCATTAAGAGTAATAAGTACTTATACTGGTAAAATCTGGCTACACAACAGCGAAGGTTTACTCCTAAATGCAAAGCAATGGCATAATTTCTAGCTAATGGAAGATGGCTTTCAGGTAACATGGGGTTTAATTGAGTAAGCCTGAGAGAGTTACACATTTTTGCAAAAGAAATTGAAAGCCATCAAATTCAGTAGGGGGCAGGAATGTAATGTTAGAGTTGAAATTGCTCCCCCCCCCGGTCATGTCACATAGCCATCGAAGCTTCCCTGCTCTTAAGGCACTCTTAGTCCCAAATCTGGCTTGTAGCTGTATATTTTGTAGCTGTATACTCAGTTTTCAGATATTCAAATACAAAAGCATGCATATTGACCAGGTTTTGAAATCTGTGTACACTCCACCTTTAAAATACAGAGAAGTGGGGATTGGGATATTTTACCAGCTGCTATTTTCATTTTAAAAAAACAAAACAAAATGGCAAGTCAAAGCATGGGTTCACGGATGAGCAAAATGAAGTATTTTGTCCTCTGGTGTATGGTAACCACAAACGAATAGTAGTGTTAGAAGCCCCTTTCTGTGTATTCATCAGGGGAAAAGCAAAAGACAGTGAAACGTGTTACCTTGTGTGCTCTGCAGAAACATGTATGAAATCATGCACATTCATGCACATAAAGGATCTTTGAACCTTGTCAGCCAGCATGCCCTGACAGTTTGTAGTCATTAGTGACTCACATTCACACAGAACTGTTTCTCACATTCTCAGGATTTGTTTGTTTTTAGCTAAACACCTATGTAAACAATAATTGCCTTCTGGAATAGCAAATATAGCTGTAACTGGGAACTGGGAATCAGATACTTCATAAATGAGAAACAATCCGGGGTATACTAAGCAAACAAAACCTATAACTAGTACGGTAGCAATTTCATGAATAAGTATTTGCTAAAAGTGTGGGAGGTTATTAGGATTACCAAACCAACTTGCATTTCAGGGCTTGAGCAGGCCCTAGTTGACTGTATTTTGCTTCCAGGATGTTGTCGCTGTGAGGGCTAAGCAAAGTCAAGAGTGCTAAGACTTTTTTGAGAGAAAGAGAAGGAGAAAGAGGCTTAAAGGAGGGGTTGAGAGGGAAAGAAAAAGAAAAAGAGAAAGCAATCCATTGCAGAGCAGAAAGGATGCAGAGGCTGATTCTCATATTGGGTCATGATGGCAAGGGTGGGGGGGAAGCAGGATAATAAATGAGTTTGCTTCTAATACAGGCATATGCATATGTTCCAAGGAGCAATATGTTGTCATTTTAAGTCAGGGTTGGCATTATGGCAGGTGGCAACTCAGGATGGTGTTTCATAGATTTTGTGGAGTGGCACTGGCAGGTGGAGTAGAAAGAGGGGGTAAGGAGTAGCCTACTGCTCTTAAGAAAGCCAGCATGGCGTAATGGTGTAATGGTTTGAGCATTACACCTTGGAGACCAGGGATCAGTTGGACTACAAGCCTGGAGACCTTGGGCAATCATACACTCTCAGCCTCTAGAAAACCTTGTTATAGGTTCACTTTCAGTTCTCTATTAAGTTGGAAATGACTTGAAGCCACACAACAACAGCAACAACAATAACAGTGTTCTTAAAGGAGACAAGAAAGAGCCAACAAACAGAGGGCTAGCTGAGACACAAGATTGGTTATAAGAGTCAGTAGGACAGTTGGGACTGGGTTCCTGGATACACTGAGAGGTGTTGAAAAGAAAGGGCTGTTAAAATCCCAACACTCCCAATGCCTAATAGATAACTTTTCATATCAGGTGACAACTAACAGAGACTTGCTTTTCTGATTTCTGTTCAAAGATAATGAGAGCTTTTCCTGAAAATGTTACTTTTCTCTGATTAGGAAAAGTAGTAGATATGTGTTTATTTTTATAGCAAAAACTGAAACTATAAAATGTACAATTGTTATTGTGGGCTCTCAAGTCATTTCCGACTTATAGTAACCATGAGGCAAACTTACCACAGGGTTTTCTGGGGGCTGAGAGTGTGTCACATTTCCAAGGTCATCCAGTGAGTTTCCATTGCCAAGCAGGGAATCAAACCCTGGTCTCCAGGGTTGTAGTCCAACACTCAAACAACTATACCATGCTGGATCTAAAATATATAATAGGTCAGTTGAAATAAATGAACTATACAATTCAATATCCATAAATGCACTGGAGTTTAAAAAACAGGACCCTTCCAGTGTTGAAGAAGCAGGCCAACAAAATGCCTGAAAGAATGAAAAAAAAATCATGCGATACAGTGGGTACCAGGTTGGAGCCCCTGCGGAAGTAGTAGACTTCCAGGTGTCATAACGGCCCCTCTCCTTTGTTTCCATGTGTATGGTTTCAGGGACATTGCAGGATCCAGGGGTGCTCCAAAACAGCGTTTCATAGGATGAACCAGATCTTTCAGAGGGAGTACAACTTGGTCCCTGCCGAAAACACGGGTTGAATTTTCTTCTTAAAGTCTAGGGAGTTATCTACCGTAATGTCTCAAACTTACCAGGATTTTATTTCAGGATTTTAGTTCTTTCAGACATCAAAAGAGACGTTCTCCTATACATTCGGATCACAAGTTTCACTGACTTGTGTCTGGCTTATTTCTGTGTCTGGAATATAAAGTATTATGGTAGTAAAGAAAAAATAATTTTAACTATCAGGCAGACAATGTCAGTTCTAGTATTGATAAGAAAATATCAACCAGGGAACAGCAATTAACTCATATTTTTAGTGCTTTATCCCAGTTAACACTGCTTGTGGAATCTGGAAAATAAGACGGGACAACTAGGAACAGATGAGGATGTAAACTTATTTCTGGCCTGTGGAAACACAGAATGCAGGTGATTGAATTTTCCAGGCCCACTTTCAATATTCTCTGCATAAATTCCTCTGCATAAATGTGAGAGAGAAGAATTATTTTCTCCCTGGCATTTATTTTCTACATGCAATTGGTTTTACTGTTAAAGGTATGGGATTTTCTCAATTGCAACCTGAAGTGGTAATGCACAGAGACAGATTTATCTTCTCATCAAGTGTTTGTGGGAAATAGACTTTAGTGTCATCTGACAGATGGCAAGCCCTTTGTACAGAGAGTTGCCGGACTGTGTGATCATAGTGAACACTGTCAGGAGGAAATGGAAAATACACTCCACACAGTGTCCAGAACCAGAAAACAGATTTCCAAAAACTTCTCAAATGCAGTGTCAGGTAAACAAAACAGTGCCAATATCATACATGTTTGGGTGATTAAAGTTAATTAGATTAAATAAATAGATCACAAGAAATTGAGCTATATTTTTCCCTATTTTTGTGCATGAATTAGTACTGAAAATTATACAGTTTGAGGTTAATATTAGCTAGTGCATATTCATTAGAGTAACTCCAATGTTTTTAGCAGCAGTATAATAAGGTAGGATTTTTACATACTGCTCTTGTGAGTTACCACTATTTCCACTGCCAAAGGCTCTACTGACACTGCTATCTGACTTGGGCAAAGAAAATTATGCTCCTAGAAGTTTCCAGGAAGTGCAGTTATTCTATTAAAGAAAAGGTACAGCCTTATTTTAAACCAAAAGGGCCTTTTTCTGTGACTTGAAGTAGACTTCCAGCCATCTCTCCTATCAAATATTGGCAGTGAACAGCTGTGGTGGCATGTGTATATGTGTGTGTAGCCTGTGGCAGTTTCTGATATAGGGATGGGACACCAGAGTTGTTCCCCTCATTCTGCTGATCAAGAATTTGGCTGCATGTGGGCTTCATTGTTATCAACAGTTTGTTTTAAATATTATAATTGAGGTACACTAAAATATACATGCTGCAGTTCCTATTATATCCTTAAACTCAGTGGGTTTTCTTTGGAGTAAGGAAATCCAGAATTGAAGAGCCAAATATTTGTATCATATTTCCTTTCTGTTGAACTGTCCCTCATTGCAGCCAGCAATTCCTCTGACTTCACTAGTCCTGTCTACAACAGTTTGAAAGCATTATCAGAGAATTCAGGAGGAAACTGTTTCCAGTTTAGGCTTTTGACCTGGAATGTTGCCTATGATCAGTTAAACAATCATTTGAGTTTATTTGGCAAATTTCTTTAATTCTCCTAGACTGTCACTCAGATACAAGTATTGGTTATGATGGTGCCACAAATATAGAAATTTACAATAATTTAAATTTAATTTAAAAATTAGATTTAAAATTGCCTGTACATGGCTTATGAGTTCAATCATTGTCAAAAAATACATACCTGTCTGGATATGCTAGTCAAGTTATTTCTCCTAGAAATATTTGGGAAAATGTTTGATTAATATATTGTGTCTACATGAAATGCATCAGGATTTTCTGAGAGTTTCTGTTTTGTTTTTGTTTTGCTTTGTTTGGAAGCCTAACATAGGAAGATTGGGTATACCTCATGGACCTTCAGGGGAGAAGGTGGCGGTGGTAACAGTAGATGACTGTGATACAGCAGTGGCTGTGCGTTTTGGAAGCTTCATTGGAAACTACTCATGTGCTGCTCAGGGAACACAGACTGGCTCAAAAAGTAAGATGCTGTTTTTAAAGTTGTTTTGCATTGTTTACATAAAATTCAGTGATATGAAATACATATCGTGAGAAGCCCCTCTCTCTTCTCTTAAGTTAGTCACTGTCTGATATAAACTCAAATTTCAGTGTAATAATAATATTAAACAAGGATTTGTCCTTATGCATCCAACTCAAACTTCTTGAATTCAATGAGACCTTATTTTGGGCAAGCAACATTGGTACTGAAGAGAACTGAGATCATTTAGATATACCATTCTGCTAAATTATTCCTCCTTGTGGCTAGATCACAATTGCAGTCTACACGGTATGAAAACAAGACAATAACCAAACAGCACCCAGCCTTCAGGCTTAACAGTATTGAACAGACACATGAAGAAAAGGAAAATATAAGGAATGAAGGGATGACAGTGGAGAAAAATGAAATTTAAATACTTCCATTAATTAAAATAGATCATATTTAAATAACTTTCTAGGATTAACTGTACAGTAAACCTTCCACATTTGTGGGTTTCACTTTTGCGGGTTTGATTATTTATGGATTATTTGCTGTCACCTCTGCTGTCTCCCCGTGCCATTTTTAATAGGGACTGCAAGCCTTGTGAGACTGAGAAACTGCGAACAAGGCTTGTAAGTCCCTATTAAAAATGGTATGAGGCAGCAGTAGAGGTGGCAGTAAACCCCACCAGCCCCCCACTTCTGCCATGTGAAGGAACCCTGATGCCTCAAAGGAATCCACAGTGGGCTGAATATAGTGATCATACTTTTTTGTGTTTTAAACATGGTTTAGGAGAGCCTAGAATTATTCATGGATTTTTCACTTTCACGTGGGTCCTGTGGCCCTAACCCTAGTGAATGTAGAGGGATAACTGTACATTTAAGCCCCACAAGAAGCTTTGAGAAAGTAATTGTGGAACAATGATCCTGATAGCCTTTTGAAGATTGATGAACTTTATCTTAAGCAAATTCCAGTAAGGGGAGAATGTATGATGAAATTGGTCCAAGGTGTTGGAGATACAACACTGCACGTTCGTTCATTCGTTCTTTCATTCATACATTTATTTATTTAGAGAATTTATATCCAACTCTTCATCCAAAACGATTCCCTGAGCAGCTTCCAAACCATTAATTTGACACTACTTTTGGGACTATTTCTAGATAATTGACCATGCTTTGTCTCTGAACACAAATATTATAGATAATTGCTAGAAAATGTTATGTAAAATGTTGTGTGAATAATGTCCTACTCCTTTAATATAGACAAAAATAAAATAAATTTAAAATAAAATAAAATTTACAACATGTGATGTTATAAAGTGGGGGATTTTTTGGGTAAATTTCTAAGAAAAAAAGTATAGTTGAAAGTATTTTAGAATATAAAAAAGTGCAGTTTATTCTGTTATTATCTGGTTTGATATATTTTGATCATAGCATTCATAGTGGGAGATAAGCAATTGATCTTCTGTGTATTGTTCTCATCATATGATTATTTCTGTGAGAAAAACATTTGGTAAATCTTAGAGACAAATGATGCCTGATTTCTGATCTCTTTAGGTCTTTGGATCTCACTGGCCCTTTGCTCCTTGGCGGAGTTCCAAACTTGCCTGAAGATTTTCCAGTGCATAACAGACAGTTTGTTGGCTGCATGAGGAACCTCTCCATTGACAGCAAGCCAATTGACATGGCCAGCTACATTGCCAACAATGGCACTCTGGCAGGTATTAAGCTCCTATTACAGAGTGGAAAGCAGAGTAATCCATATTTTTGTTTCATTGAGAAAAGTGCAAACTAAGGCATTTATTTTCCCAGGAAAATAGAAAACTGAAAGCTAGCTTTGTGTCTAAAATGTTTTTTTCATTTGTAAACTGAATGTGTTTCATGGTTGTTGTTTTTTTTCATATTTGCTAACAGCATTGGTGCATGTGGAATGTGATATTCTCTCTTTCTCTGTATCTCTCTCTCCCCTTCTCTCTCTCTCTCTCTCTCTATCTATACACACATGCACACATATACAGTTGGGTAGACTTCCTCCAAAAAACCATTCTACATGATTTTTTTTTTCATTTTCAGGGGGAGCTCTATGCACGCCCCTGACCAAAGCCCATAGCAGGTTGATTTCACAATTATAACCATTGTGTTTTGGTGACTGCAGTTTCAGCCATGCGAAAAGGGCGTCTGGAGCGTTGCGCAATTGCGAGGAGAGGTCCACAAGCCGTCCTCGTAATTGCATGATGCTGCCGAGGCTGGCAGGCGCTGATCGCGCACTATTTTATTTTCGGCTTGTAGCCAGAAATGGTGCGTAATCACGCATCGCTCCAGGGCCCCACATGCACTTACCATGCGTGCAGAGCCTCCAGAGCCATGGCACTCGTGCTTCCTGCCCCAGCGCAGCCTAGGAAAATCCCAGGTTGTGCTGTGGAAGGAAGAGGAGGAGCCCTCACACTGCCTGCTTGCCAGCAGGCAGCGACTACAGAGGCGAAGCAGTGGGGATGCAAGAGCCTCTCGCAAGAGGCTGCTTGCATGATCCCCGTGCCCCAGCACTGTAAAAAGGTAAGGTGCACAAAGGACCTAAGTGTCTGTATCACAATCAAGCTCCCTGCCTTGATGAGAAATTTACTTTCCTGGATATCATGCTTTGCAGCATTTCTTTCACTGTTACGCTAATATTGTTTTTATGCCTTTAATGACAAGTTATCACAGTTCAAACAGTATATTTAAGTGCATGCAGGGACTTGTGTATGCACACAGCGAAGAGCTTTTTTCTTTTTAAAATAGCTCCTCAGAGTTTCAAAGCTAGATTGCCTCAGATTTTTACTGTTAGGGCAGGAAAAAGGAGAAATCTCACTGTCACCATAAAAGTTCATGGCTCAGCCCTCTGCCCTGGAACAACACCTAATTACTTTTTTGCAGAAGTATAGTTTCAGCCATGCGGAAGGTTAACTGTGAGATAAACCGAAGCTTATTACTAGCATGGATAAGTGTATCTAGAGGAGCTAAACAGCTTCTTTTGGAATTCCAGGCTGTTCTGCTCAGAAGAATTACTGTGCTACCAACTGGTGTCAGAATGGAGGTACCTGTGTGAACAAATGGAACACATATGTTTGTGAATGTCCCCTGCAGTATGGAGGGAAAAATTGTGAACAAGGTAGGCAATAAATCTCTTTCCTGCTCAGTATGTAAAACATCCTATAATGTGGGAGCAATATAAGGCAGTTTCTAGACTGCCAGATCTGTACTCTGGACCAGCAAGTGCTTTATAAAAACATGCCTTAATTTTGCAGCTCGCTTGATGCTTTTAAAAATGCTGTAAAACAGAACCTTGGATGGCTTTGTCAAGAATCAAATGATCCACAGTATGCAGGTGGCAAGGCCAATGTGCTGTGACAAATCCTCCTTCTCCACGGTATCAGGATAATTTGTTCCAAACATGACAACAAACCTGTCTTCAAGTTCAACGGTAGCATCCCATTGTCGGTTGACCTGATCCCATTTATTTCAGTAGAGACAACGGTATAAGATTCAGGGATCTTACGGTGGCTTAGTAGAGTTGTTAGTAATGACAAGTGTTGTAATGCGTACACAGTATCATGCATTAGAATCTGGATTAAATTTAGTGTGACAAAATTAGCTTTCAACTTCTCATTCTATACTCATAACCACTTAAAGCAGGAACTCTTAACAGAACACATAAGCATTCATTGAAATAATTACATTCTTTAGCCTCCTCTATAATTGTGTGCACATATGGATAATTAAAATATGCTAGGAAGTGCAAAGTCTACATTAAATGCTCTTAAAAATCCTTCTTTGCAATCCTGCCTGGCTGGATATAGTTTGAAAGCTTCACGAAATGGAATCTGTTACAAAATGTTGCTATGTGCTCTGTAAGAGACTATTATCCTCTCACTTTATTATTTCCCCTGCAACCCAACCTTTTAGAGTCCACACTGCATCCTTAGTCGTTGTTAGATGCATTTCCCCCCTCTTTAGCATATTTTTGTCTATTTCTTTTAAGCATTGGGGTTCTCTGTGAACCGTTAAGTACCTCTCTCTTGTGGATGTGGCTGATGTGGCTGATGATATTCTGACTCCCTGAAGACTGGAACTCAGAGAACTGAGTTTGCTGTTAATACATATACTATTCATAATATTGGTTATTATAATTTTCTAAGTCAGAGTGGAGAAAATGGAGACCACAAGCTACCTCCAGCCCCAGAAGCTCTCTGGTGTTCTCCTGAAGCCCTCAGGCTCCCTATTTTTTTTCCATTTGAGGGGTGATTTTAAGGATATTCCCCCCTAAAAGTACTGTAAACATACTAAAACCAGCTGAAAATGCATCCATTTGCTTCCTCCTCCCTCACAAATCATAACCTTCTCAAATCCTTGAAATCAGCCATGAATTGGCCAAAACAGGAAATGGCAATAATGTGAGGGTGAGGCCCATAGGAGAGCACAGAGTTGCTATTGGCCCCCAATCCTAAATATTTGCCCCCTCCCTTCAGATTCCTAGAGCAGCTGTGGCCAAGTCTGCAAACAAGAGATTAGTTTAGCTGGACAGAGTCTAAGCACAGTCTACACTCTTGCTACCAAAGTTAATGGACCACAGGCCCTGGAAGTAGTTTTCTTCCCATTTCTGATTGCTAAAAACACCTCACTTCATACTAAAGCAAGGTACGCAGGGAGCACATGTCTTCATTTAAAGAAAAATCACACCTTCCTACATGATTCCAGGAATGCAGTTCTCTTCCTAACTAAGATGCATTCTTCCTATGTGCCCTGTTTTAGCATGCAAATGCAGTTTTTCGTACTGCTTCCATGATCATAGAAGCATAGAAATGTAGAGTTGGAAGAGACCACAAGGGCCATCCAGTCCAACCCCCTGCCATGCAGGAAAACCCTCAAAGCACTCCTGACAAGCGGCCATCCAGCCTCCGCTTAAAAACCTCCAAAGAAGGAGACTCCACCACACTCCGTGGCAGCACATTCCACTGCCGGACAGCCCTGACCATCAGGAAATTCTTCCTAAGGTTCAGGTGGAATCTCCCCTCCTGCAGCTTGTATCCATTGCTCCTTGTCCTGGTCTCAAGAGCAGGAGAAAACAAGCCCACTCCCTCCTCGACATGACATCCCTTCAAATATTTAAACATGGCTATCATGTCCCCTCTCAACCTTCTCTTCTGCAGACTAAACATACCCAGCTCTCTAAGTCTGTCCTCATAGGGCATGGCTTCCAGGCCCCTCACCATTTTGGTTGCCCTCCTCTGGACCTGCTCCAGCTTATCCATATCTTTCTTGAATTGGGGTGCCCAGAACTGGATACAGTATTCCAGATGAGGTCTAACCAAAGCAGAATAAAGTGGTACCAATACCTCCCTCGATCTAGACACCATACTCCTATTGATGCAACCAAGAATTGCGTTGGCTTTCTTGGCTGCCGCATCACACTGCTGACTCATGTTCAGCTTGTAGTCTATTAAGACTCCTAGATCCCTTTCACACGTACTGTTAGCCAGCCACATGTCCCCCATCCTGTATTTCTGCATACCATTTTTTCTGTCTAAGTGTAGGACCTTACATTTCTGTCTGTTGAAATTCATTTTGTTAGCCTTGGCCCAGCTCTCCAATCTGTCCAGGTCCTTTTGAATTTTGATCCTGTCCTCTGGCGTATTAGCAACCCCTCCCAATTTGGTGTCATCTGTAAATTTGATCAGCATGCCCTCTATTCCTTCATCCAAGTCATTAATGAAGATATTGAACAGCACTTGGGCCCAGGACAGAACCCTGTGGCACCCTGCTAGTCACTTCTCTCCAGGATGAGAATCTGCCATTGGTGACCACTCTTTGGGTACGGTCAGTCAACCAGTTACAAATCCACCTGACGGTAGCCCTGTCCAGCCCACATCTTACTAGCTTCTTTGCAAGAATGTCATGGGGAACTTTGTCAAAGGCCTTACTGAAATCAAGATATACTACGTCCACAGCATTCCAGAGGCACTGCAAGTGCTACAAAAATGGCTGAGCTCATAGTCAGCATGCTGTCCTCTCATGCTCTACACCATATGTGTTATAAAATATGAAGGAACCTGCCAAAATGCTTATAATCCAGAAAAAGCAGCCACAGTAAACTATCTTTCAGATAATTTTGCCCATTGTTACTGATTGTTTCTTGAAGAACTTCTGATGAGTTTCTAAAAACTCAGGATTCTCTGACATACAGATTGCAAACTCCTATTATAATTTCCAGGTTTAAAAGTGTTGTGTTCTGTTGAATTGTGTAGGATGCAGAATTGCCAGTGTTCGGTTCTGCTGTTAATCGTGTTAGTATAAAGAAAATAATGTATAACCATTGAAACCATTGGACTTTTTCTCCTGCTTTCTGTTTGAGTTTAGGAACAAATGTTTTAGACCTTCATTATCATTATTTCAAAAATAATTAAATATCAGGTTTCTTCTTGTAAGACTAATGAGCTCAAAAATACCTTTTAGCAGCTTGTTAATATCTAATTGTGATTTGAGTCAGAACCCATTTTACTCATGTTAAGTAGTAGGTTATTAGTCCCCTTTTGCAGTCCGTTCCCATAAATTCAATTGAAGCAGACTTATAACTCTGTACTCCAGTATAGTGTAACTGTCTTTCCTGCCAAAAATTCATTCAAACAACCACTTTTTATTATTCCTGACATTTTATTTTCAGAAGGCCTCAAATCACTTATTACTTATTTCCCGTAACATATCTGTGTGGCAGACTGTACATAAAGGAAAGTGAGTAATGTTAGTAAGAGAGGGCTTTGAGCAATCATGGCAAAGGTCAACCAGAAGTCAACGTGGTAGGAATAGCAGAATATAAAGTGCCTTAACACATACCCACAAGGGGCTTCTCAAAGATATAACTTCTGGGATCTGTGTAGTACACTGACCATGTGTTTTAATCTGCCAGCTTCTTTAAAACAAGCCTCCTTTTGCGGCCTCTCTGGGAAACATGAAAATGGGATTTACCAAGCAGCTAGTGGACTTTACGACATGTATTTTATGCCAATTGTAGCTTAGGGACTAAAGCAGGGTGGGCAAATTGTGGACCCTGGGCTATGTGCAGCCTCCAGAACGTTGTTTTGGCTGCCTCTGGACACCCCCAAAGCTCCTGAAGTTCCAGAAAATTATCTTTTTTTTAAAAAAAATGGGCAAAAAATAGCCCCTTAGTAACCCAAATCACCAGTAGAATGCGGCAAAGCAGAACAATTTGTATGTCTTTGCCCTGCATGAGCTGTATAAGTAGACAAAACCAGAGGTGATAAAATTAAAGCTGAATCAAAACTTAGGCAACCCAGTCATGGGGGACAATGAGTGAAAATCGACCTCCACTCCCATTCAGTTGCCCACTTCCGCACTGGGATTTGAAGGACCCATGTGAGTATTAAAGTCTGCTAGGTGCTATCAAAAATGTAGGGATTCCTATGTGAACTAGATTATCCTCACTCATTTTAATCTGATTTTAGGCCTTGTTATGGGAAGAAAATGGCTTTGATTTCCTTGGTGGACAGTTCTTTGTTGGGAACTGGACAGGGAAAGGCTAGACTTCTTTCAAGTTTTTAGTACCATTGATCATGGTATCCTTCTGGGCCATCTTGCTGGAATGAGACTTGGAGGTATTGTTGTGCAGTATCTCTATTCTTTCCTGGAAGGAAATCTCAGAAAATTCCTGTTTAATTCCTTGTTTACTGGCTTATGGGGTCCTTTAGGACTCTGTCTCATCTCTCGTGTTATTCAACATCTACATGAAACTTCTGAGAGAAGTTGTCCAGAGGTTTGGGGTTCAGTGCTACCAGTGTGCTGATTGCATCCAACTCTATTTCTCCTTTCCGTTAAATTCCAAAGAAGCTGTTTCAGTTCTGCACCAGTATGTGGCATCAATAATTGATTTGATGAGGGTGCACAATTATAGCTTAATTCACAAACAATAGAGGCCCTCCTGGTCAGTCAAAATCAAATCAGAGAATAGAGATACAGCCTGGGGTAGATGAGGTTACACTCCCGTGAAGCACAACTTCATGGTTTGGGTGTGCTTCAGAAATCAGCCTTGAACCTGGGGACTTTAGGTATGCTCCTGAACTTAGACTTGAACCTGAAGGCCTAGGTTTTTGTGGTGACCAGGGGTCTGTTCACACTACACAATTATAGTGCCATGATTCCACTTAACTGTCATGATTCAAACTTATGAAATATCGGGATTTGCAGTTTAGGAAGTGGAATTTAGAATTCTCAGCCAGAGAGCTCCAGTGTCTCACTAAACTACCAGTCCCACAATTCCATCAGATACAGCCATGGCTGTTACAATAGAATAATAGTATTATATTTGTGTACTTCGTAAGGGCATCAGGAGTGCTTTTGTACAGTTAAGACCAATGTGACAATGTGACAGCGAAACATCTACCTGTTTTGGTATGTAGACTTACCTACATGCTGTTTTTATTACTGTAATGTAGTGTAGGTGTTGAAGAGACCATATTACATTAATATTGTACAAAAGCCCCACTGGCTAACAAGCTGTTTCTAGACACAAGTCAAAATACTGGTTATGATGCATAAGGTCATATAGTTCTAACCTGTCTGACTGGCTGTATCTTCCCATATGAGTGTGGCCAGGCCCTGGGTTCCTCACAAAAGTTGTTTTTTAAATCCCAACATTTTTGCAGGCACATCTGGCAAGCATGTGAGATAGGAGCTTCTTGGTGATTGTTCCTAAGATCTGGAACTTCCTTTCTTAGATAAGTTAAACTGGACCCTCCTTCTATTGGAGAGAAAGAGGAGCAGCAGCAGCATTCTTCGTGTTTATCATTCATTGTACAGATCTGTGAAAAAGCAAGCTTGCTGGAATTTATTGCTATAGATGCACAAAAAGGTTGTTAATGCATCAGCAGTATTTCTCTGTCATGATCTCTACATATCAAACATATGAGTCTGTGCTTTTGCAGAGGATGACTTCAAAATCTTCTAGAACTTAAAGATACTGAGAGTATCTTTACTGTTCCCACCTCAGTTCTCTTTCACCCACCACTGCATGTAGTGTTGTAAAGAATACTCACAAATACCTTCATCCCCAACAAGAAAAGATGTCCTAACACATTGAGAGACTTCATCAAGAAAATGATCAACTGCTCCAAGACTTTTTGCATTGTATCAAATGCAAAATACCACCACTCCTAACTCTTGTTTCTGCAAACACTTTGTTGTACATTTAGCTCAGAAAACTGTATGTTGTACAGTGCAGCAACATTTGGATATCTACAAGATACGCTTTGAGCCTATGGTAGCCAGAGGGCGTGTTATATCTGCTGTTCCTCAGATGGATTTCACTGGGTAGCTTGTTCACTGATTGAGTATTCCCACCCCCAAAGTCAAGGGGAAGATTTACGGGTTAAATCACTAGATGTCTTGGAATTAGCAGTTATATATGAATTATATATGAAGGCCATCGTATTATGCTACCAAGAATAATTGTGAGGTATAGCCGCTGCTTCTCAGGCCCGTTCACACTACACAGTGACAGCACTTGGATCTGCTCTAACTACCATGGCAACATCCTGTGGAATCCTGGGGGTTTTAATTTGCTGAGGCATTAGAATTCTCTGGAGAATTCTAAATAGTCCTCCCTAAACTACAAATCCCAGGATTCAATAGGATGGCAATTAAAGTGGAATCTTTGTTCTTGTTTGTGTCGTGTGGTAGAGCCCAATATGCTACTTTGTTGATTTAGAAATTTGTCAGAATCTTAATTACGTGCTTATTGAATGTGTTCCTAAATTTCTCAAGGGTATCTGCATTCTTCCGAGCAAATGTCTTGTTAGCCTACAAACATCAGATGTTAGATTTTTGAGATGTTATAAGCCTATTCCCAGGTTATTGTATTTAGGAGTACTGTGCTATTTTTGAAAATTTATGTCTGTGGTATTTCAGTTTATATCAGTAACTAAGAATTCCATGGGGAAAAAATCCTGTTTCTCTTCTATCCCACCCCCACATTTTAAAGCTTTTGTTTTAATTTTTGGTTTTGTTTTGGTTTTCCCTTTTTTCCTTTATGGCAGTCATGCCTTTTCCTCATCGTTTTACTGGGGAAAGCATCATCATCTGGAGTGATCTCGATATCACAATTTCTGTCCCATGGTACATTGGACTCATGTTTAGAACCCGGAAGGTTAATGGCATGTTAATGCAAGCTACTGCAGGGCTGTCATCCAAGATCAGCATTCAGGTAAGTTTTTTCATTAGTACAATAACCATAAAATATTAAATAACAAATGGCAAAAGTAAATTTAATTGCCTATGCTTGTCATAGAGTGCATGTGGCATAGAGCTCAGAGCAAATGCAATAGGAGATCAGTAAGGATTCTTGGTGTGCCTATTATACAGCAGTGAGGTTGGCTTAAAAAAAAAGGTCATAATATGCTTCTAGTATTGCATCCTCCATTTGCCAGTCTTGTCTGAGTCATTAGGATCAATTTCAGTTGTTGCAGTGATGTGCAGTGGTTGCCAGTATGCTTCAAAGTGTTGGTCATGATATTTAAAGTCCTCATGGCTTGGGACCTTAATGTTTGAGAGGGTTTTTCTCGTTATATATATGCCTGCTCAGGATTTCCATCAGTGGGGACAGTATTGTGTGGGAGGACATGACAGAAGTACCTCTTGGCTCTAACACCTCAGCTGAGGAATGCCCTTCCCTTGGAGGCCCAAATAGAGCCAATGCTGGCTCCTTTAAGGCATCAAGTAAAAATTGGGCTGTTTATTAAACCTTGGGAGGCTTAACGAATTTACTCCAAAATGTCTCTGTACTGGTTTTAAATTGTTTTAACCTTATTAACTTGCTAAATTGTTTGATATGGTTTAATTTATTTAAATTATTTTAAGTGTTTTCAATTTATTTTTATTTGATTTTATTTGCACACTGCCATGAGAGCTCATGATATAGGATGGGATATAACTATTAAAAATAGATAAATATTCATGAGGGTTATTTACCAGCACCATCCTTTGCATGCTTATGCTGAGGCTGACTATGGTGGCATTTACTTTCCAGTGTGTTTAGGTCTGTAGCCTTAGGTCTTGAAATTTACCTGTATCAGGTAATAAAGTCAGGTTACTCCGATTGCAAGACAAAAGACTTTACACAAACATTGCAGAGAATTTGAACAGGGTTCACAGGCAGACAAATCAGCCAAAATGTATGTAAAAAAGGTCAACGGTTCAACCTGTTGTGAGTTACCACATGTTTGTCACTAATTCAGACATACTTTCTCTTGAATTAGTCTTTAACATTCATGTACAAACTAGCCAGTCGGGATCTTATTTCTAAGATCTTAATCCTTTGTTTACATACCAATTGAGTAGTTGTTATAGCTAGGTCAGACATAAGGTAGTTTGAAATCTACTAGTAGATCTCAGGGTGATTTGCGGTACCTAAGCAAGGTTTCAGATTCCCATTGGTTTAACAACAGCCACTAAAATTCTTAAGTTTTTAAAAAACTCTCTGCAGGGGCTACTGCAGTGGTTAGTTGAATTACTTGGGTTAATTGTGCTAAATTCTCATCCTATAAGATAATAATCTTAATTGGTTGCCTTTGACCCAGGTTTTTGTTTTTCTCTGCTGACCACTCCTGATAACTGTTTTTGTTAGATCCCTTATTTGTAGTAATTCAGAGGTAGTTTTGTGTTTATAGATCCAATGTTTAAGTCATGTGGAACAGTAGGTAATTAACTCCATTACACACACACATGCACATATATAGCCTGACACTTTGCACCTGCCTTTGATTGGCAGACTTTCAATTTCTGGTAAAAAAACAAAATAGACCCAATGTACCCAAAGTCACTACATGTCACAAGAGTATCCAAAATTGATCGGAGTTCAGTCAGACCAATTGAAGAGCAGTTCTAAGCAAGGCAGGAATGTATTGGTCGAGCTGCATGAAAGCAATCTTGTTTTTCTTTATTGAGAGTGCAGTTTGTTCATTTGTTTGTTTTTAAAAATGTTGTTTTCAGTGGGAGAGAAATCACCTAGTCAGTTCTGATCCTGGCACCTCTTCTATTAAGAAAACGAACTCCTTTCCAACCTGCACTGCTTTTGAATTCCCCAATTTGGGATTTACCATTAGCTGCTTTCCAGAGATGTTTTGGGAGCTTTTAGGCCAGATGTTCCACACACAAACACACAGATGGAGCTCCTCTCTAGCAGCTCCTCTCCTAGCCGTTTCCAAACAGCTCTTCTCTAGGAGAGAATTGCATTTATATATATGATTGTACCTAATTCTTTCATTCTCTCTAAATCAGTGGTTCTCAACCTGTGGGTCCCCAGATGTTCTTGGACTTCAGCTCCCAGAAGCCCCAGCCACTATGGTCAATGCTCAGGGCTTCTGGGAGCTGAAGTCCAAGAACATCTGGGGACCCACAGGTTGAGAACCACTGCTCTAAATAGTGTTAGGGTTTCTATGTGAAAGATTACAGGAATCAGTATTACATGGTTCAGCATAAATATTGAAAGGTCTCTCTTTTCAGCTTGATGGAGACAGTAAAAACTATATGTCCAGATAACCATTGTTAGTGAAAACGTCTCCTTATTAAGTTTTCATTGTCTCCTTATTAAGGATAGAAGAGTGCGTAAGCATGGACATTAATTTATCTTTAGTCAGTTTCTATAGGGCTAGGGCAAACAACTTCTGGGACAAACTTAGGACCCCAGATGTTATTTGACATCTAATCTCAGAAGCCTCAGACAATCTAGCCATTAGTCAGGGATTCAGGGAGTTGTAGTCTAGGGACAACTTTGAGAACTACCACACTACACCCATGAAAAATGTGTGGAAATAAATTTCATCTCGTAAGAGGTTATGCTGTCACACTATTCTTCTTCTAATAAGAAGAATCTGATTGTATGTAAGAGGTCACTCTATTCTTGAGTATATAGATTTTCTAGGACAGGAGAAATTGTATAATTGGTAGTTGAAACAACAATTTGCCATAAACCAGTGATGTTTCTGGAATAAGAGATAGAGTACAAGTTGGAGTCAGATTATAGTTTTCAGTGTATATTTTTAGAAATGTAATTTTCAACATATATTTAAGAACAAATTGAAGAATAATCTAGGAAGCTCAAACTTTGGCTGTCTTCACAGCCCAATTGGATGCAAAACTGACATAGAAATGTAGGCATAACTATTTGTATGTAGCATGGAATTTAAACAGATTTTTTTTTACATCAATGAGAAAAAGTTATTTTTGTTTTAACAGATACTCAATAAATATGTCGTGTTTGAAGTCTACGATGGACTGAACCAAGTAGCCAGTTTGACAATGACCCAGTCCCGAATCAGTGATGGCGAGTGGCATCACTTGCTAATAGAGCTGAAGAGTGCAAAAGATGGCAAAGACATCAAGTACCTGGCTGTCGTGACTCTGGACTATGGGATGTATCAGGTGAGGGGATAATAATGGCAATGATAACCTTCTGCTCTACAAAATGAGAGCAGAATCAGTCTCATTACCATCGTACATGACAATAACGAACAGTGGCAAAGCAATGTTATTTCTGGTTTCCCTCTCCTGTATGGATCATTTTTTTCTCCAAAGGTGCATGGTATAGTACCATTGTTCTATCAGGTTAGATTTCACAATTTTTCCAGAACCCATATATTACAGATTGGATCACATAAGAAAATTCAGGTCAACTTGATTTCCATTATGTGGGCAAAGAATTAGTCACTTGTGGGGAGAAAAAATAGCTGTTTGAATTTGTCTGTGCTACAGTTGGAATGAACTAGAGAATAAAAGACATTCTACCTTTTGGAAATACTTCTTATCAGAAGCACGGTATGATTAGCTTCCATTACCACTTTAGGCTTATTCTTGATTATGTTTTTCCAGTTTATCAGTAAAATATTGTAACTGAGAATTCACAGAAAAAGCAACAACCGCCTTTAATCTGTCATTCCTTTCAGAGCACTGTACAGATTGGAAATCAGTTACCTGGACTTAAAATGAAAAGCATTATTGTGGGAGGCGTCTCTGGAGATCACGTCTCTGTTCAGCAGGGCTTCTATGGCTGTCTCCAGGTGAAAACTGAAAATAAGTTACTCATGAGACTATTCCAGTGTCCTCCAAGAATAACCTGCTTTATAGTGATGGAGGGGTGGCAGAAAAGGCTATCAGTTTGTTTTCTGAATCTCTTTTAAAATGTTGAGGCCTATACAGGCCTTGCTATAGCATGGGGTTTGGGCTTATTCAGTAGTGTCCATGTGTACAATTAAAGGTACTATGTCCCCTTCCCTGCAGTTATATGTGCTCTTTGTGTGGACATTAGCAGATGGCAGTGCTTGATGTGTGCAGTATGTCAGGTGGGACTGTTCAGGCTGACTACCTATTTGCATGTTCAAATAACTATATTTAAATCAGAAGTAAGCAAGTTCTGGAGGTCCAGATTTTCACCTCTGGAAACTTTGAGGGCTATGTGGATTGCCAAAAATGTGGGGAAAGATGGGGGGTAGGGGGATAAAACTGGAAGTAACCAAAAGTCCCTTTCTGATTTGCAAAAGCATCATTTTTAAAAATGTTAAAGTGGTGTGTGTGTGTGTGTGTGTGTGTCAGGGCTTTAGCATATTTAAAAGGCGAATAGCTGCTCCTGAACGGTCCCAAGAGAGGAATTTACCCTCTTACTTCTGGTGAGAACAGAAGTTGTCCAGAGAGGGGCAAAAATGGCTTTGGAAGACCCTTGCTTTAAACAAAGCCTAAATCAGCTTATCCAAAAACATTTCAACACTGGCGTGTATAATGCATGTTATCAGGAGAAAGGCACAATCTTGTTTAAATTAGTGGGACCTCTAGTATATGGTTGTGTGTGAGTCCCTTTAATTTTAACAAATTGAACTGATAGCCAGTTTGGTTATTTGCTTGTTTTGATTACTTGTTTTTTTAAAAAAAATATGATGTTTCATCTATTGGAGCGTCTCAACTGTTTTAGTTTCAGAGAAATTGGATCTTGTCACATTTATATCACGATTTTACAAGATGTCTGAATGATGAAGAAACACTGCCAGCCTTCACTGCCCCCCTGCCCTCCCCCGCCCTGCCCCACCCCAGCATGGTTGCAAAAAAGTGTTTGAAAACTCTAATTTCTCTTTTCCATTTACCATAGTTTAGTATTTCATAGTTTAGTGTTCAGGTGGGAGGCTTGTAGTATCTCACTTTAGTCAGGCATCCTGTAAAATCACAATTTAAAGATGACAAGATCTTTTACAACTATGGTTAATTATTACTCTGTTTAAACAAGCAAGCTTCATGAACTCTGGTCTGAAGTTGATTTGTTTCAAACCATGGTTAATCTTGACAGCAGTTTTCTAGTCTGGCTATCACAACAAGTTAGAGTTTGGCAAAAATGAAAGCAAAACCTTCAAAACTGCTGAAAGATGGGTAGAAGGAGGGGGCTTATTCTTATTGTGACTGTGATTCAGGTTGATGTCCAGATTTTGTGCAGTTTGAAGCTTAACTTTGCAATACTGTGTTGATGTTGCCATTGTTTCTGTCACTTTGTCACCTTTTCAGGGAGTGAGAATGGGAGAGACATCTACAAATGTAGCTACATTGAACATGAAACAGGCAGTCAAGGTTAATGTGAAGGAAGGCTGTGAAGTGGACAATCCCTGCGATTCTAATCCTTGTCCCCAGCACAGCTATTGTAGTAATGACTGGGACAGTTATTCATGCGTTTGTGATCCAGGTAATAATAGCTTAAAGCAATTAAATAATCATAATAAAGCCTTTCTGAACCCTAAAATTCTATAGTTGTGAATATACTAATAGAATTTTGGCAGGGATTCCAGAATTGCTCATAACCACATGAAATCAACAAGCACCCATTACTGTCATGAAATGTGGCTTTTGTATCTTTCTCTTACCTTCTTTACTTCAAGTGCTAATTTTTAAAGGTATTATTTGAAAGTATAATATTTTTTTAAAGGTTTCTTTTTTGTGTGGATTGGGAAGCAGCTTACAATGATTATGAAAAGAAGAAATCCTCTTCAAAATTATTTTCAGTTTTTAAAAATATGTATTTGAACAATTCATTACACTTGCATAGATTTTTGTTTGCAATATTCTGAAAGTCTTCTCCATGCTCTATGCCTGAATTTTGGGCAGGATAATAATTTAACATGGGCTTGGAAAATATCACTTAACACATGAGACTGAAATACAAAACAGAAGTTCATTTGCTTGTACTGAAAAAGGATTTCAATTGTTAAACCCTTTTCATCCAGCCCTCAGTTTTAAAATTGTTTTGTCTTCTCGGTCTTTATGTAGCTCATTTTCTTTCGCACTGAGTTTTTTCTTCGAAACTCAAATTATATAACTTACATGACGAACTTACACAAATTTATATTAGTAGCAAATCTCAATCTTAATAATGCCTAATAGAGGAGTTACTCAGTAGTTTAGCATATGTTTAATTAATATGTTTAATATTAAGTTTACAAAAGGGTTTACTCCCAGGTAACTGCATGACGCTACGACTTTTGAATCGATACTTCAATTTTTGAGTTATTTCTTGTTGTTGGGCATATTGTTCAGCCATTTTCTAAACTTGCAGAGGAAAAAAAATATACTTCTATTAACATTTTAAGCAAAAAAAAAAAAAATCCCCAAAGCTTAGTTATTTAAGTGGTACCCATATGGGGTTGCTAAGTATAAAAAAGTAGTACCTTTCTGTATAGTTAACTGTATCCTTCTGACACAGTCTTGTGGAAGAAGGAAAATTACTGACAACCCAAGAGGTGTTATTACTGTCTAAGTTTAAAATACATAATCTTCTGAGACTCACAAATCACAAATTATACAGTGGTTGCTATATGTCTATAACCCTGTCTCCCCAGGGTTCTTTGGGACAGACTGTGTTGATGTGTGTAGCCTGAATCCATGTGAACATGTCTCCACTTGTGTCCGTAAACCAAGCTCTTCTCATGGATACACCTGTGAATGTGGACAAAGCTATTACGGACAATACTGTGAAAGCAAGTAAGCAAATGATACTAGGGTGTTTTTCCCCCTTCGTTTTCAGTCCCTGTCCCACATTCCTTTCTGCTATTGGTATATCTCTATAAAAGGGAAGACTACATTAAGCCAGCAGCTTTTTTCCTTTCTAAAACCTTTTATTGCGTTCTGTCATGTACAAAAGCATGCAAAAGGAAGGTACCTGTAACACTCCCAACTTCCTGCCTAATGAGATACTTCCGTCATTCTTCTTGAAGATTATGGTTCTTTTATTGAATAATTTTATCTTACGAGGTCATGCCACTCAGCATGCCTTTTTAATTTATCCTAGTTAGCCTGTTTGCTTTTTTTTAAAAAAAAATCAGTTTTCATATGAAAAACTACCACAACAGGGCAAGCTGTACCTTAGTGGTTTCAGTGCAAGGGGAGAATACATTTTCTTTTCTGATAATTCCACAACTGATTTTTTCCACATTTCCTTTTTTTTTCTTTTTCTTTTTCTTTTTCTTTTTCTTTTTCTTTTTCTTTTTCTTTTTCTCTTTTTCTTTTTCTTTTTCTTTTTCTTTTTCTTTTTCTTTTTCTTTTTCTTTTTCTTTCTTTTCTTTTCTTTTCTTTTTTTTTTTTTTGTAGAATTGATTTGCCTTGTCCCAGAGGCTGGTGGGGAAATCCTATTTGTGGGCCATGCAACTGTGAGATCAGTAAGGGATTTGATCCCGATTGCAATAAAACTAATGGGGAGTGTCGGTGTAAGGTAAGGAAACATGCTCATTTTTTTTATGAAATCCACATGCAGGCTAGAGACAGGCAAGGAAGGCTTCAGACCACAGAGGGTTAAAATCTGACCTGTCAGTAGCTCCAGGCTTTCCCTGCTCAAATTCCTACCCTTCTGAGATGAAGAGGAGGCTCCATTATCTTTACTAAAATTTCCTCTATCCACTCCATAAAGCCTATGCTGTTATCTCCAATCCCTGATTCCATGTAAAAATGGATCATTCTCTTTCATATTCTCCATGCGGAGAAGGGGCAGAGGAAGAATTCTAGCTATATTCCAGAAGTACTAGATGAAAACATTCACTCTCTCTTCAGTTTACTCAGGTTGGGTCGATGCAGAGAGAGTGAACTGGATGAAAATCCTCAAGTGGTGAAAATTCTCCATCTCGAACCTGGGATAGGGATTTAGTGACAATAAAGAACATGGTCATGCCCTTGGTATTAGGGACATGCACACATAACTTAAAACAGTTTAATTTGCAAAGACCTTTTGGGGTGAAGGAAATTCAGCCCCATCCAATTTATCTTTCCCATGCTTGGGCTAGAGCAGAACCGAGTAATTGTAATTCAAGAATAAGTAGGTAAATCACAAAACTATAAAGGTAGGAGGGAATCATCTACTTGAAATCCAATGCCAGTGCAATAAGTTTACAGCAAAGGACTCCTGGAAAAGAACTCCATCCCCTATCCTGTCCAGGCAGTCCATTCCACTGTTGAAGAGCTCTTGTTTCTTAAAAGATTCTTTGAATTCTTAGAGTCTTCTTTCTTGTAATTTGAATCTATTGGTTTAGGTCCTGTGATCTGGAGCAGAAGAAAACAAGCTTGTTTCATCTTTTGTGTGCCAGCTCCTGAAATATTTGAATCTATAATGTATCACATGGGTTGTAATTTCTTCATACTTTCTCAAATCATTTTGTGTGAACCTAATTTTAATGGTTGTGCTTCAAGAATAAACTTTGTGTTAAGGTGAACTTTAACCAGTATTTCACTTCAATTTGAGGTGGTTTTTACATCCATTTGAGGTGTTTTTTACAGACTACAGATATTGTCCAGTTACTGATAACTACTCTGATCAACAGTCAACACAGAGCTTTCCTGATATAATGGATGAAGAGCATATATGATGACCACCTTTGAATCAGCCAAATGTATCTGTTGCATGCACATACGAACACATACTGGGGCTAGCCAGATTTCAATGTCATATGTGAAGAATGTGTAAAGAAATGCAGTTTCCTCTAGCTACTGTGTTTCTTCCCCTAAGAGTCTTTAAAAGTCCTAAAAGCAAAGATTCCTGTCTACTGCTCAGGTTCCTGATATGCAAACCTCAGTAAATATGTCTTTCTTTCTCCAGGCAAATTATTACAGACCACAAAACAGTGACACATGCTATCCATGTGACTGTTTCCCTTCTGGTTCCCATAGTCGCGTCTGTGACATGGAAACAGGACAGTGTCCCTGTAAAGCAGGAGTGATTGGCCGACAGTGCAATCGCTGTGATAATCCCTTTGCTGAAGTTACTCTTCATGGCTGTGAAGGTACTTCCTTGTTCTTACAATCTGGTGTTTTTGAGGCCTTGTTCACTGTTTTGAACACACTTGATCACCCTTGAACAGGAATGGAAATCTGCTTCTCCAGAGGTTTTAGGCCAAAACTTCCACAGGCCCTCAGAACTGGCCAGCATCGCAAATTCTGAGGAATTACGGTCGTTCCATGAGTGGGCAAATTCTAGCACTGTTCATTGGTCTATCTGTCAGTCTCTTAAGCTCTTTCTACCTTATAGTTTTTGTGTTTTACCATTGTCTGGATTTGTTTTTAATTTGTTGTGTTATCCTTTTGTGTCAACTGCCTTTGGAGTTTATCCTGATTAGTGGTACGAAATAAAAATGTTAATTTGTTAACTGAATAATTTTATATATATAAATAAACAAACTATAATAAAACATTATTCAGGTATGCTTCATATTTGTATGAAGTATGAAATAGGTGGACTATATTTCCTATAAATAAATAAAATATAATGAAGTGCTAAGCTGCCTTTCAGAATACACAGAGAGTACCCATCTTTATTGGCTTTGTTTTAATGAAGCAGTGGCACAGAGCAAATCTGATGTAAGGAAAACATTCAGATTAGCTTCAGCTAACAATACCTTTATAAAGTGCCTCTTTAATGCAGAACAAATTGCTTACTTTTTTGGAATTTATACCTGAATTAGTTTAGAAGGACGTGCTTTTTTAAAAATAGACAAACATTATACTGTCCTGTAAGATATTGCTTTATCTTTTGTTTTTCTTGAAACTGAAGCTGGTTGATTAACAGATGTTATGTCGATAGCCAGTCTTGCTTATTTACTGTGACAAAACACACTATTCTTTGATATTCTAGCATAATGTTTATTAATATTTGTTCTAAGCCAGGGTGGAGAACATGTGCCCCCTGCAGATACTGCTTAATGGCAGTTCATATCAACCTTAGCCAACACAGCCAGTTGTGAAGGATGAGGGTGACTATTCCCCACGCCTGGCCTAATCAAAGCAAAACATGTTTCTTCTGTCAAGTCAGTGCTATTATATTGTTGGGGGAAAAATACTTTCTTTCTCATCAACTTCATACAGTGGTTTATAATGGATGTCCCAAAGCATTTGAGGCTGGCATTTGGTGGCCACAGACAAAATTTGGACAGCCTGCTGCTGTGCCCTGTCCTAAAGGATCAGTTGGTAAGTGGAATAGCTAAGATATTATGTGTTATTGTAGCTTAACTATGCCAAAAATGTGACACTCAGTTTGATTTATATGCAGAAGAAAATTTATGATCAAAATGGGGCAATGAAAAACTCAGAGATGAGAAGTTTAATATAGATTCAGTTGTTAAAGACCACATTTAAATGCGTATTTAGGTAACACAGTAGTCCTGTTCAGGCGCACAAAGGGGATTTAATTCCCCCTTCCCCCATCATTGCTTTGATCACATGAAAAGTTATGGTTCTGAGGAGGGAGTTATTTTCTGGAGCCAGGCAAGCTGATGGCTTCCATGTCTGTAGGGCAATGAAGCCACTCAAGTTTTCAAACTTGTCTTCAAAGGAGCTATCATGAGTGCTGAATTCTGTCCTTCGAATAGTTTCAGTACGTTGATAAGTCCTTTAAACTTAAGCTGAAACGTGGAATAAAGTCACTGCCTCATTGATATGGAAGAAACCAGCCACCACTGAATAGGACTAATTAAAAATATAGCATATAATGAAATGGTTGCAGTATGGGGTGAATTTGAAGGTTGAGGGGGAGTCTGAAAGACTTGCTGAAACCAGAATAGTCTCTTCTTTTTATTGTGTAGTATTGTTAAATTTTTTTTGGGGGGGGGTGAGACATTATATAAGATGATAAGTCATGTATTGTAAATAGCAGAATATTTACAGTCAAACCTTTATTTAATGGGAAGAAGAGCCTGTCTTAGAACATCCGTAATATTTTAAAATATTCCTGATATATTTTATGTTTACATTCATAAGAAATACTTTAATACATCAGAAAGATGTTAACTTTTTAATTTTCTGATTAAATATGCAAGACAAGGCACACATCTCTCACTAATTGATTTTCTTTTTAAGGAAATGCTGTCCGGCACTGTAACAGTGAGAAAGGTTGGCTGCCTCCTGAACTTTTTAACTGTACGACAGTCAGCTTCATGGATCTTAAAGTCATGGTAGGCCAGGATGTTTTGAAAGAGGGGATGTTTGCAGAGTTATCTGCCATTTCAAAGTTGTCTAATATATGCAGAAAGGTTGCAGAATATCATTTCATTGTATCTCCTGCCATATTGGTCATTCTGTCATCTCCCACATGTGGGATTGCACATGTCACAATATTGCCAAGGCCAGTGAGGCCTGGTTCACATTTTGTTTTGATATCCAGGCAGGCTGTACACATAGTGGGACATGAAAATAAGTGCTGGCCTTACATGTGTGCTTATCCTCAAAGTATACACATACATATGGGTATCTACATGTGTGCTATTAATGTATTCCATTAAAACCTTTAACAAAGATGAGATGGAGCTTCTTTGCTGAAATTGGACCTTTTGTTGTTGTTTTTTTTGCCTGCTTCAGAATGAGAAGCTTCTGCGCAATGAGACCAACATGGATGGTGACAAATCTGTGCAGATTGCCAAAGTTCTTCAGAATGCTACAAACCACACAGGCTCCTTCTATGGGAATGATGTGCGAACAGCCTACCAGATGATGATCAGAGTATTGCAATATGAGAGCCAGCAACAAGGGTTTGATCTTGCTGCAACAAGGGATGTGGATTTCAATGAGGTATGAAATATTGAACTGATTTTGAGAAGACACAGGTTGCTAACCATGTGTGGTACAACAATTCTAGAAAGAATGCAGATCCATTCTGTCCCATGGTTCCTTGCAGAAAGACAACACAAAGAATGTCATAAGGTGCATATCAGAAGCTGATCCTCCAAAGGCCTCTTTGGATTCACTGGGCATAGAAATGAAGTAAATGGCAGTGCTAAGGCATTGATGCATGTGAAATGTAGAGACAAAGGTGTACTGAATGCACACATTCTTGCATCTCAAACTGCCCTGTAGAAAAGTTGCAGGAAAGATTTTTCAATGAAGTTATTATTTTTATTACTATCACCTAGAAGTATTTATAAATACTTTTTTGCCCAGCTGGTCCTTCAAACTAATGTACTGTAAAATTATAATTAAAAAGAAAAAAACTAGAGACATATATTCTTCAGAAACAGACTAAATTCTGAATTGGGAATGGAGGGGGGTACTGTTCTGATTATTTTTTTATAATTTAAAAAAAGAAACAGACTAAATCAACTGTTCGTTAGTTAATAGTTTCAAATCACTCAGTATGCAGCAAACATAAATAGCAACCTCCCTATCTTACAAATCCTGGGAATGTTATTTTTCAACATTTGCTTTTAAAACTAAGTAGTCCTTGTTTCACAGGAATAAAAGTAGGGGGGAAACCAATAAAAATAGTTAAATGAAAAATTTACGAATGGAGAGAAGTATTTTTTTTTCAAAAGTGGCATTGTGTAGTACATATATATATACTATATATAGTGTACATATAGTACACCCAAGGAAGAGATTTTATTTATGTTAAACATGAAAAGATTTTGATAAATCCTGGATTGTATATTTTCTTGTTTTTTTTATTATATTTTTTTATAAAAAATACAAATAAAACTTTCCCCTTTATTTTTTACCATACATAAATTCTTTTCCACCATCTTATATCCTTTTATAAAGAAAAAAGAAAAAAAAAAAAAAACAAAAAAACCCACTCTCTATACCTACTTCCCCCCCTTCCCTTATTCTCTACATATTTTGAGGATGGTTATAATTTTACCTGTTATTGACCAACACTTACTGTACTATCCAAATGAAAAAAACACCACTACCTTATTTGTACTATCAAAGTTCAATACAAAGTTTTTACTTCCGAGTCCAAATTCGTAAATCACTTAGTTTTCCCTTTCCCCCATTGGACTTCCCAAAGGGGTTTTACCAAAGTTCCATTCTTCAAAAATTTAAATTTTTTTCGGTCTATCATTTATAATTGATGTGAGTTCGTCTAACTCCCATAAGTCATATATTTTCCCATAACCAATCTTCCCCCTTTTAGGTGTTTCCTTTGATTTCCATAATTGTGCAAATACCAATCTTGCTGCTGTTGTCATAAAAATCATCTTTTTCTCGAAAAACTTTTTTTAAAATATTCTCATCCAACATATTCAATAAATATATTTCAGGACTTTTAGGGAAATTAATTTGTAATGCATTAACAATACAATTATGAATCTTTTCCAGAATTCTTTAGCCTTATCAGATGTCCACCATAGGTGAAAAAAACCCCCCTTTTCTTAGAACATTTCCAACATGTATCTTTAGTATTCTTACTTAGTTTAGCAATTTGAGTCGGTGTATAATACCATCGATAAAAAACTTTGTAATAATTTTTTTTATGTTGATGTTAACACAATACTTCTTAACATCCCTCCATGATTTTTCCCTTTTTTGTAACAAAATAGTATGTCCCGGGTTTTTTTAGCCCATCTTATCATAGTATCTTTGACAATTTCTTCTTCCATATACCAGTTTAATAACAATTGATATTTTCTTACCTATCAAATGATCTATCCCCTGATTTTAACAATTTGTCAAATTCCTTTTTTTTTCATTTCAATTCCTTGTATCCTTTTATTTTTTAAATCTTTCTTCTAGTTGCCTTTGCAGTAACCAATGAGAAGAAATTTCCCCTTTTAATCAACTCTTCTTTATCTTTCCAAATTATTTTTTTCTCCTTGTACTTTTAATAAATCTTTATACATTATCCAATTATTTAATTTGGGTTTCTCTCTTCTTAAAATCCCTCATGTACTGAAACCCACAATGGTATTTTCTCATATAACCTATCTTTATATTAACCCAAACCTTCAACAAAGCCTTTCTTATAATATGATTATTAAATTCTTTATTTACCTTTGCTTTATCATACCATAAGTAGGCATGCCAACCAAAATAAGGGGGATCTGCACCTTCTAGATTCAATAATCTTCTATTCTCTAGCTTGATCCACTCCATGATCCAACAAAAGCAACTAGCCTGAAAGTATAATTTTAAATCTGGCATTCCTAAACCCCCTCTATCCTGTACATCTTTTAGCACCTTCCATTTTATCCTTGCTTTTTGCCATTCCAAACAAACTTAGATAAATCTTTTCTCCACTGCTTAAAGGGTATATCGTTTACAATAATCGGCAAATTTTGGAAAAAAAATTTTCATTTTTGGTAATATATTCATTTTAATCGTAATCCTTCCCATCAAAGATAAGTCTAACTTTGACCATTTTTTCAAATCATCCTTTTTTTTCCCCCCAAACTTTCTTATAATTATTATCAAATAAATCTGTATTCCTATCTGTAATGTTAATTCCCAAATATCGAACTTTTCTAGCTATTTTAAATTTTGATAAACTTTCAATTTCTAACTCTTCCTTTTTTGGAATTTTTTTTGTTAACAATTTGGTTTTTCCATATTAACCTTAAATCCTGTGACTTCCCCGTATTTTTTCAAAAACTTTATTTAATCTTAAAACACTTTTAATTGGGACATCCAACATGACTACAAGGTCATCCGCAAATGCCCTTAACTTATACATTTGATTTCCAATCTTAACTCCTTTTATTTCTTCATCTTCCCTAATCTTATTATTTAATATTTCTAACACCATTATAAAAATTAAGGGAGATAATGGACAACCTTGTCTCGTACCCTTCTTAATCTTAAATTTCTCTGATTTTTCTCCATTTATAACCAAATTTGCCGTTTGATTATTATAGATCATTTTAATCCAGTCAATAAATTTTTCCCCATATCTACTTTTTGTAGAACCTCAAATATAAATTTCCATCTCACATTATAAAACGCCTTTTCAGCGTCAACGAATACCAGCCCTAATTTCCTCTCGTTATGTTTATGATAATATTCAATTATATCCACTATCATTCTTACGTTGTCTTTTATTGACCTTCCTGGTAAAAAACCATTCTGGTCCTCGTGTATCCAAACTTTTAAAACCTTCTTTAATCTCTCCACCAGGATAGATGCAAATATTTTGTAGTCTATATTTAGTAAAGATATGGGCCTGTAATTTTTAACCTCCAATTTATTTTTACCTTTTTTTTTTGGTATCAGAGTTATTGTTGCTTCCCCCCATGAATCTGGTCTACCCTCTTGACCCATTTCATTAAAAAGATTACAAAGGGGTTTAATTATTTGGTCTTGAAATTCCTTATAGTATTTTTTGATGTAAAGCCATTGGCCCGGTGCTTTTCCTACCTTTAATCTCTGAATTCCCAAAATTTTTTCTGCCTCTAAGATGGGTTTATTTAATTCTATTCTTTGATCTTCCTGAATTTGAAATATTCCTGTTCCATCCAAATATTCCTTTACTTGTCGAATATAATCTTCGGGTTATTTGAATCATTAAATAAATTTTTATAATACTCATAAAACAAGGACTTAATTTCTCTTTGCTTTCTAAATGTTTTACCCCCTTTTTTAATTTCCGTAATCAATCCTTTCTCTTTTTCTTTCTTAGTCTATATGCCAACCATTTTCCAATTGTATTAGCATGTTCAAAAAATCTTTGTCTAGTATACTTCATCTTTTTTTCAATTTCTAATCTATCTTCCACCGCTAATTTTTCTGGAGAATTTTGATATCTCTCAATAATTTTTTATTGCTAGGATCTTTCTTCAATTCTTCCTCTTTTTCTTAATATCTACCGTTATACTTTGGTTTTTCCGTTTTCTTAACTTCTTCTTATAGGCTTCATATTTCAAAAAAATACCTCTCATCACTGCTTTTCCTGTGTCCCACACAATCTTATTTAATATCCCTTTTTCCCCACATTCTCTTTAAAAAAGAAGTCTAATTCCTGTTTCCCCTTTTTCTACAACTTCTTCATCCCTCAAAATTTCGTCTTTCAAGGTCCATTTGTATTCTCTTTTACATTCCTGCAGCATCATTAAAATAGGGCAATAATCTGATACCCCCTTGGTAATATCTACATTTTCCTTACATTTCTGCTTAACCCTTTTGAGACCAGGCACATGTCAATCCTTGACCAAACCTTGTGTACTTCAGAAAAGTATGTATATTCCTTCGAGTTTCCATATAAATATCTCCATACATCAATCACTGCAGCCAAGTCCTTTAAGTTCTTCAAATGACTTTGGTAGTTTTCTTTTTACTGTTTTCCCTTTCATTTTTAGTGTTTTATCTAATGGATTAATCACTCCATTCCAATCACCACAAAACACCATATCTTGATACTCATATTCTAATATATCTTTTGTTAATTTTTCATAAAAGGACAAATTTTCTCTCCAATGGCCCATATACTCCCCCTATTAAAATCTTTTGCCAAATTTTAACTTTCCCCCCCGATCACCATACCTCTATCATCTCTAAATATCTCCTTTGCGTTATATTTATTGTTTACATATATCGTCACACCTTTTTTTTTTCTTCGTCTTGTCGTTGAAAAGTCTTGTCCTAATCTTAAATTCTTCAGGTATTTTAATTCCTTGTTTCTTATATGAGTTTCTTGCAGACAAATCACGTCTGCTTTTTTTTTCTAAATAATGGAATACTCTTTTCCTTTTTAAATACAGCATTAAACCCTTTTAAAAGTTCCATGATATTATTTTCATTTCCTTCCCCTTTTTCCCTTACTTTCTCTCCTCCTCTTGATCTGGGCTTTTCCCGATCTCCCTCCTTTTCTTCTTCTTTTTGTTTCCTCTACTTCCCTTCTTCTTCTTCTTGTTCTAATCCTCTTTTCCCTATAGTCCGTTTGTTTTTTCATCTCTTTTGACTCCCGAAAGTTACTTATTGTCCTCTGACATTCTTTTGAACTTTCTCCATCTTCTTCTCTTGATCTCGACCAAGTCTTCCGTTTTCATATTCTTCCATATGTCTTTTCCTTTAAATTTTTCCTTATATTTTTTCAAAAAATCTTGTGCTTTCAATACTGAATTTAACATAAATCTTCTCTCGTTGTATACAAATGTAATACCTTCTAATCTACACCAGTGGTAGGAAATTCCACTCCTTTTTAACACCTAGTTAGGAAAAAATAATTTTTTTTTTTCAATACTTGAGCAGGGACATCTTTAAAACCCGAAGTTCATCTTGCTCTACCACAAACTTATTTGTATAACTCTGTTTTAATCACCAAATCCTTTACTCGCTCCCTCAGAAAATAAATCACGATATCCCGAGGTAACTTTCTCTTCCTAGCAATAAATGAATTAATCCAGAACATCTTATCAACCTCAAGATCAAGTTGTTCCCGCGTTCCAGCCAATGTATTTCGCCAAAGATGGTATTACCCTATTATAAATCCTCTCCTTGAACCTCTCTCAACCCTCTGATCTTAATACATCTTTTTCTGAACTTCACTTCCATACTTCTATATTTTGTTCCCCCTCTTTTCCCCTCTGTCTCTCCATCACTGGTGTGCCCTTTTCCAACTTTGTTGTTCTGTCTTGTAAATTTTTTTTTGGTTAATTTCTTTATTTTTTGTTGTTATATTTTTTTAGCGTCCCCGACACTTCCTATATCCTTCTTCATCTCTTTCATATCATTCGCTAATTCTTTTATATCTTTTTTTTAAAATTTATTTCTTAATTTCCTCAATTCTTCGATGATCGATGTCGCCAACTCTGTCGATTTAGGTTGATCCTGTAATACTGATCTTGCTTGCAATTGCTGTTTCACTGATACAGCTCTTCTTGTTTCCCCAAGCCATCTTTAAAATAAATCCCCACACTGCCAATCCTATTTAACAATCACTAATCACTAATAAATATTCTAGTCAATGTTTATATAAAATTTCTCACTTTTTAAAACTAAAAACTAATAATATAAAATTCTATCTTCAATAATAGTCTATTTAATCTATATTCAATAAAACTAAATTAATTAATCAATGTTATATCACCTAAACCTTAAATTATTACAGCCTAAAAATAGAATATTATTAAATCAGTCACCCTTCTAACAATTCACCCCCGCCTTTATCTATATCTATGTATCTATATACTTTTACTGTTAGCTATCTTAATATACATCAAGTATTTATAATTAAAAACCAATCTCTTAACTTTCTACTTAATGATCAATATATCAGTCCTATAAATAAATAAAAATTAAATAAGTCTAAATATTACAATTTTATAATTATTTTTTTCTCCCAAATTTTTATTCAATTTCTATTTCTTATCTTAGCCCCTAAGCAAGTTAATTAATTTACTTGATTAATGTACCTAATTAATTTACCTAATTAACTTAATAATTATAAACTCTAAACAATATCTACAATATACTATATATTAAACATTTATTATAAAACAATTAACAATTAATTAATAATTAATGATCAATAATTAATATTTCTTCAATTGCATTCTATGTCTCTATATTTATTTGTTGTCTTATCGTTATTCTCCACTAGATGGTGCTCTCTCCCCACTTGTTTCTTTTTTATCTTCTTATTCTTCTATATTCAGTCACTGCGATAACGAAGGGGTTTTTCTTTTTTTCTTCGCTTTGATTAACCTTGACAGGTTGATCACTATCCCCCAACAGTTCTCTAACCTTGAACAGTCCTTGAAAGTCTCTTCTTGTTTACTGTTAATTCACCCTCCCCAAATCCTTCCCTTCTTTTGCTTCCGTCTTCCTCCCGCTTTCACCAACAATACCCCGAGAAAATTACTTCTAAAATATGGAAGATCTGGGAGCCACAGTTTTTTAACCTTAAAAACCCCCAACAACCAAAAGTCCAAACAAGTATATAAAAGAAGGAAAGAAAAAACCCAAAAGAGAAAAGACAAAAGAAAAAATTGGGAAACCCCCAAAATCCAAAGTCCAAAATCCAAAAGTCCTGTTATCCCCTTTCCAAAAAAACCAAACAAACCTAATAATCAAAAATCCAAAGTCCAAACTAAAAAAAGAAAAACCCCAAATTTTTTTCATTCAGAACCAAAAAGAGGGAAAAAAAGAAAAAGAAGGAATTAAAAACGAAATAACAAAGGCAGCTTGCGAACAGGCAGGTTTTTTTTCCCCCTTTTTAGTTCTCGCCAGCCGCAAACCTCCCCCAAAATGTCTTAACTCTCTTGCTTGACTCTCTCCCAGCTTCAAATTGCTATCCTCCGTCTCTTTTTTTTTTCTCACTGTCAACCCACACCAACTCCAAAAAAAAAAAACAAATCAACTATATTTAAAGTCTTAACTATATAATCTTATAGCCATTCCATTTTTAAAAAAAAAAACAAAACTGTAGCTTGATGCCGTTTTCCTCTTCTCCCCCCCGTAGAAATCGGCGAGATAGTCCGGAGCGTTTTCCAGGGTCCACCTTAAGCTTAAATTTGTAGGGTCTTAACTTTTGGTTTCACCTTACTCTCCTCAAAATACGAATCAAAAGCCTCTAAATTTCCAGTCCAAAACCTCTTCTAAAAAAAAAAAATGGTGGTGAGGATTTTCCTCTCAGGAACCTCCACGAGGTAATGGCAGCTTGCTGCGACCTCCACAGCGTGGTCCGTGTCCCGAACTACAGATGGCTCCTTTTCGGGCACTCACACTGGAAATCCAGTCTTCTCCAAGCCCCTCCCCAAAACCCCCTTTTCCCCAAAGGGGGGATTTGTCCCGTTTTTTCCCCTCCTCCAAACGGGTTTGCGGCCTCGTGGGGTGATTGTCTTTCCCCCCGGGGCTACACGGGGTGGCCCCAAACCCCACTCCTCACCGATGCCACCGGAAGTCATATATTTTTTTTGTTAAAGTGCTTTAGAGAATGTTTTCAAAAGCTCCAATACAGAGAAAATAAAATGAAAGTATATTGAACAGCCATTTGGAAATGTAGAGATTAAAAAGAAGAAAAAAACATTTGTAACAATTGATCTGCTCTGTAAAAATTTGGAAAATAGCTTGTTTCAAAGTATAGAGACTATGCTTTCAGTTGTGTCTCAGGCAAGAACGATTTGAATATTATGGGCCCCCTATTGAAGCCAGCAAAAAGGGACATAATTCACTTTGTTCAAATATGCATGAGGAGTTTTAAATTGTTTGAAACTATTCCCAATTAAATTTTTTTATAAGCTCCCCGAGATCCTCAGATGTAGCATAGAAAATTTTAAAAAAATAAAGATGGTGGCAGTAGTAGTAATATTGGCTCATGTGCACCCTGCCCTGGTTGCACAGTGCTGAAGCACAATTGCCTCTGTTGCTTTTCTTTTCGCCTCTGTTGTTGCTCAGTAGTCATAGGTGGATATTATTTCTGTTTCATGGCACTGGCCACCTTCTGTGCTTTACAAGGGGGTTCATTAAATGGATTGGCCATTCTAAGTCTGGATGAGGTGAAATGTTTACAATAAAACAGTCTGACTATGACTCAAGTGCTCCCCCTCCCTAATTCTTATGTACAGTAGGCTTGGTTTGCAGTATTTGCTTTGCATGTTTATTTCTTTGGAATACATGTAGGGGTGTTTTTCTGACAGAGAATACTACTGTTCTGCTACTTTGTGCATAGCATTTTTTTTCCTTTGTAGAATATCATAAGAGCAGGTGTGCCCTGCTGGAGCCTAGCACCAAAGAACATTGGGAGCACATTCAGAGGACAGAAGGGGGCACAGCACATCTGCTGAAACATTATGAGGACTATTTCAGCAACGTGGCAAAGAACATGCAAAAGACCTATATGAAACCTTTCATTATTATTGCCACAAACATGAGTAAGTTGCCATCTTGATGACTATCTTTTTATGTTAATGTCTACAGTGTTTAATCAGAAATTTGATTAGACTAATTAGCTTTTAAATTTTTTGATCGTCTTCAAGAGTGTCCACAGAGTTAATCGCCCCCTTTCTTTTCCTGTATGAAGGGTAAGTAAGATACCCATGACACATATGTGCCTCATCTAAAAACTAAGCATGCTTCTTCTTGAAGAGCTATTGTGTTATTCACATATTGAATCAAGAGAGCAATAGATGAAAACTCGTATGATTAAGTGACTAAAATTTCTTTGATAGAGTGATTGACAGTCCAGTGTCACAGAATTTCAGATATTGGTCTTTCACCAAACATTCAGTGAGGCTAGAATCAGAAGTGAGGAACTTGTAGCTTTCCTGAACTACATCTCCCATTGTGCCTTGCCACTGCTGGTGCTGATGGGAGTTGGAGTCTAAGAACATCTGTTAGTGCGTGAGTACACAAATCTGGCATGAATGGTCACAAAACTGGAAAGTCTGCACCTGTCTTGTCTCCTCTAAATGGATTTGCTCTGAGTGATTCTATCCATATATGAGTTAAAACAAGAGGGACTTCTGATCTAGTGGGCAAACAAATGTTGGTTGACCAGCCTACAACATGGGTACCATAAGGAACATAGACTGCAGCAGTTTATGGTATGTCCTTAGGGCACATAGATCTAGACCTGCATTCCGTCCTGTCATTCTATTTCACTGCACAGTTACTTGCTTCCAAGCTCGGTAAACCAGAGTCTTAAGTTATACCAGAAGTAGTTTCAGATGGGGGACAGGAATGCAGATGACAGTGACATGCTGTTCATTCTGACTTGTGACATACTTGCTCAGAACTTCAGCTACTACTGTTTTATGCTTAAGTGCCAGAATAAACATGTCTGTTTGAAGAATTCAAGGAGCAATTCTGGGTGTTCAGAGACAGACAGTATCTCCTACTCATAATGTAGACTCAAAAATCAGCACCCACTCAAACTAAGGATCTGGCTGGAATCCCAAAGCAATTATGCTCCCCCTGCAGTCCCCCTGCAGCTGTGGACTGTGACACAGGAAAGGCAGACAGAAGGGGTGAAAAAAGACGACAGTGCTACTGTAACAGTAGACTTGCCCTCGTCTGACTTTAGTAGGCAACAAATTGCCTTGTAAACATTCAGTGGCAATGAATATAGCAATTGCTGATGAAGGACTTGACAGGACCATGTGGAAGAGTAAAGGACTACCAAAGATACAGCCAAGGAAAATATTTAGATCTTGTTTTGACACTCAGATTTCTGTTTGTGTGCAAGAGTCATACAATGAGCTGGGATGAGGCTGGGAGGACTCCAGCAGAATTTTGTCTCCATGAAATGTCAGAAAATTGCCAGTGATTTAGAGCACAAGCCTGTGCGTGTTTAGTCAGAAATAAATTGGGCTTACCCCCAAGAAAGTGAGCATATGATTGCACCCTCAATGCATTTTATTTTATAGCTGATTTTTAAAAAGTTACCTGTTTGTATTACAAAAATGATTATTTTTTTATTGTTAACATTTATATTTTGCCCTGCAACCTGTGCCTTCAAGGAGTTGAAAATCTCAGTATAGGTGCTGTGTCTTAAAAGTAATTAATTACTTTCCTAATTTCAAAAAGCAGCTTTTTTCTTTAACTTTTAGTGTGTTTTTTAAAAAAAGTCTGGGGTTTTTTTTGGTTTGGTTATACAATGCACATGTGAACCATATGATATTCCTACTGCACCATTTAGTGAATCCTCATTCCTATAACTACAAAATTAATTTACAATGCAAAGGAGTGAAGTTATCCCTCAAATTTCAATCACAATGTAAGTTGCACCTCAGTTTTAGGGTAAGGAATTAACTGCAAATGACCAGCGTCTAAATTCTGGACACAATCAGATTTTTGACAGCAGTCTAGGGTTTGCAGTGGTTAAATGTCTCAAGTTAATCTTGTGTATTAAAATATAAGTACTAAATTAGGCAAGAACTCCCTGAGTTACTTATAAGTTTTGACCAAATGAGAGAATTCAGACAGGTATCTTACTTAAATATTTTTCGGTGCTGCTTCTAAGGTGCCTACTTTGGTAGGTTTTCCCCAATTCTGTGCTCTCCTCTTAAACCATGAGTATAGAAATTAGATTACCGGGAGGAGTCATCTAGGTAGGCACAAGTAAGTGGTCTGTGTGTTTGTTTGTTTGTTTGTTTGTTTGTTTGTTTGTTTGTTTTACTGCCAAAACATATCTTCTTAAGAGTAACTGAATGCTTTACACACTTTAGATCAAGGTTTCTTTTTAATACCCATGTAGTTTGACATGTCTTCTAAAGCTTTGAATTTACTCTGACATCACTTGGGTTTGAACTTTATGTGGCACAAGTAAAACTGTAATACACACATAAATATTACAGCAAACACTTTTTATTCTTCTTAGTTATTGCTGTTGACATCTTTGAGAAGTCTAATTTTACGGGAGCTAAAGTACCGCGGTTTGACATGATTAAAGAAGATTATCCTAGAGATTTGGAGTCGTCTGTTTTGTTTCCTGATACTTTGTTCAAAGCTTCCAGTAGAAAAGGTAGAATACTATCCAGATGGTTTTGGAAACTTCTAATAAAAAATGATCAAATCAACTGTGAAGGAGATAAATTTATACTGTCCAAGGGTGATTAGTTAAGCCTTAGAAGAAGCAAAGTTCTAGTGCATAATTATCTCTATATAGTAAAATACAGCCAGTGTAGTGTAATGGTTTCAACCAGTGTGAGGTAGTGATTTGAGCATTGGACTATGACTCAGGAGATCTGGGTTCAAATTCCCACTCAGCCATGGAAACCCAGAGTGACCTTGGGCAGATCACACACTCTCAGCCTCAGTCAAAGGCAAATCCTCTCTGAATTAATCTTGCCAAGAAAACCTTGTGATAGGTTTGCCTTAGTGTTGCCATAAGTTGGAAACAACTGAATGCACGTAACTGTAAAATACAATTCCCAAGATGTGTCTCGCTCAGAATGTACTTTCATGCTCGAGGATGGCCAATAATCTGAATTCTACATAATACTATGCAATAGTTGTAGGCATGGTACTGGTGCAAGGAATACCCAGTAGTATATTTAGGTACATCTCTTTACTTCCAGTGTAAGTGGATGGCCGCAGACCATATAAAGGAAATGAAAGGTGCACTTAGACCTATAAGAGTCCACCCACAACCATTCCATACTAGATGGTTTCTACCAATGGACAATTTAGTCGGAGTAGAACACATGTCTGTGTGCAAGTCAATACAGAAACAAAGGGCCATATATAGTCCCTTCCTCCACATGTGGCCAGTGTGTCATAGTGACATCCATGTTGCTACTTGCCCAAGGGCCCATGAAAACCTTGGGTAGAACTGATGCTATAGTGCATTGTTATTATATATGCGCAAGATGAGTATCTGACAGAAAATGGATATTCCTCCATCTACAAGCTTAAAAAACAAAATTGATCACTCATTCGGCGACTAAAAAGCTTAAGTAGAGATTGTGAATATAGAACAGTTACCTAGATTTACCTATCCATGACTGTTTTGTATTCATGGTCATTATTTGATCGCCCTTGTGATATTATAGCTGTGATTCCCCCCTGCCATCTACTTTACCAAGCATCAGCTGAGGAGAAGGATGTTTATTCTGCCAGTGATCACAGCATGGGTGAAAGATATTTCTGGCAGGTTTGTGGGGGGTCAGGCCAGGAGAGTATACTTAACTAAGCAGCTGATACAGAATACTGGTCAATGTTTATATGGCAAATTAAAATGTGTCCTTTTAAAATTACCTGAATTTAACTGCCTCATAATATATGTCTTTAAATGCTAATCCATACACTGGGTGACAGAATAGCATCCATTGGTTTAATTTTCAGCAGTTCCTACGATGAAACCTTCAAACCACAGACTGTCTTCCAAGATGGGAGATGAGATTTTCAAAAGCAAAAATGTACTAGCGAAAAGAAAGCGTCGGCATCCAGAAGAGTCTAACCAGCATGCTGTTGCCATTGTGATCATATACCGAACACTAGGACAGTTTCTGCCTGAGAGCTATGACCCTGACCGAAGGAGTTTAAGGTAAAATTTACACAACCTAGTGATCGTCTTTACCTTGCTTTGGGTAGCACTTGTTTATTGTATTCTGGAAAGGAATAGCTGAGCTGTGTGAGAGCAGAGCAAACATATTCTGCTGGAATGTTAATTCTTCATTTATTCAAAAATTATTTGTTCACACATTTGTCACAGTTGCTGTAGATTAGGCTAGAATCTATTATAACCTGATTAGTCAGAATCTAATCTGTAATACAAGTGACATCAATATTTTAGGAACTGCTAAACTTCTTAAGGTCAGTTCACACATACCTGGATATCATTGGATTTCTCATGATTTGTTAGCTTGCAGTGGAATGTGTGCAGTTACTCAATTGAAAGGTATTGTCTGATGTTCTGTCCATGTTTTTTTCTACTTGTAATAGTTCAGTTTCAATCTGTCATTTGATTGCTATTGCTATGAAGTGTTGAAGGTACACATTTGAATTGCTACTTTAGAATTTTTTTAATACTTCACCCATCACAAAGTGCCAGTTAATCACATTGGAATGGCATCCAGATTTAGGTGTGTGCAACTGGGTTTATAGAAATGGCTTGCTCATTTTCTTTTCCACATCAACCCATCCAGCATCCTTGAAAACATTCTGCAGAGAATTCTGCTGAATGGTGTGAATTGTACAGTGGGGAGGGAGGGGTTCTCCCAAATCAGGTAGAGGGATGTTTTGCAAGTGGAAGCCCTGGTGCTTACAGGTTCTTGATACACGGCAGGTCCTTAGTACAGCCTAATATAATATGCTAATCTGAAACTGGTCACGCTTTTATATAACTCTGTATGTCTGTAATGGTAATTTTGTTTTGTTCTGCCAGGTTACCCAATCGGCCCATCATTAACACCCCAATAATCAGCACAATAGTTTATAGAGATGGAGAGTCTTTACCAAATCTTCTGGAGAGCCCCATCACGCTGGAGCATGTCATGCTAGAAACTGAGGAGAGAACAAAGCCAGTCTGTGTATTCTGGAACCACTCAATTGGGTATGTTCCCCAATCTGCACTAATTTTTGATGAGATTTTATTGCATGTGAACATTCTGTTGACCTTCATTCAGATGCTCTAGCAAAGGTGAAATCATTGACGTTCACTGCCTATCAAAAAAGATAGATAATCAGGTTTTAGACAAGTACAGGGTCATGGTGCTGAAAGATAAAGATGGTTTGTGATATGCTCAAGGTTAACAAACATTACTGCAACAAAGGCAGAGTGTAGTAGAAAAAATTGCTAGAGTTTTCTTAAAGGATTCTGTGAATCTAAAAGAACTTACATGCGCACTGTGAAGTTATAATTTCAAAAAAGCAACAATTTGCCCAAAGGCAGTTCAATGACTTACTGTTTTTCTCATTACTTATTTTTATGGGTTGTAGTGAAAAATTAGAAGTGTATGCCTGTGGGTCAAAAAGAAGTAGTTTTGGTGAAACCTTTGACCTCTTTTCATTCCATCTTCCAGATTAAGCAGAAGAAAAAAAGTAGTTTGTCCATCTAAGGATTTGTTAGAAGGAAAAAACAGCACTTGCATATAACAAATGGGTGCTGTAGCAAACTTGAGTTCACATTGGCTAAATCCTACAGAGGATTACTGAGACTTCATTACATGCATCTGTGTCATTAAGAGAAAACCTTATTTTTTCTGCTTGTGTATTTTTTCATTGTGTTTGGTAGCCATGCATGTGATGCACATGCTTCTGGGTCAGATTTCATCTCCATTGCTAGAGATGCTCCATCACAGCAAACTGACATGGAAGACTTTAGCCATCAGGTGATCAACTTGTTCTCTAGGAAGGCCACTTTGAGAATAGAATAAGGGATAGGGAAATCAATGCCCTACTTGCCATCCCTCTCTGTGGTTTGTCTGCAAGTTTGTAGCCAGAGACACAACTCTTTCCACAGACCTACTTTATCACTCATTTAGTAAGCTGGGGGCCAAGTGCTCCTTGGGTCTTATTTAGCCCAGGGGCCTTCAGTTTCTGATATTTGTTGTATTACCAGGATAGGAGCTACCACAAGAGCGGTCACCACCACCACATTGGTAAGGGAACATTGTTTTCTCCAAACGATGACATTGTTAAGCACTTTTAAATTTGTTGTGAAATTGAGTCTTTCAGGAGGAGACATTTACACACATGCGTAGTCCTCTAGTTGACATCTGTAAGAGGTGAAGTGCTTTTGTCTGGTTTATAAACTGTTTCTTTGTGCAAAAATTATTGCTATATGCTGATACAAAAAAAGATGCAGTACATCAAAATTACACATTTGAAGGTGTAGGAGACACATCACTGCATCACATCACACTGCTACACAATCAACAGAAAGATACAAGAATACACACATGCCAAATAATAATAGAAGCAGTATAATAATAGAGTTTTACTACAGCTTTCGGACTGGAGAAGATGCAGTAGTAGCTGAAGATCAAAGAGGCAGCTACCTCTCATAAAGTATTACTAATGGGCTATTCAGGTTGCTTAATCTACCTTTGTATAATATGGTCATATCCCATGTTGAAGCATGATTTGAAGAAGCAGCAGCCTCTTTCTGTTCTGAACATTGACTAATGCTTGCTATTGCTTGAGTGAGCTTCCTGTTCAAGTACATCAGAGGTGGGAATCATGTGCCTCTCCAAATGCTTTTGGATCCCTAAGCGCTGGTAACTTCAGCCAACTTGGTTAGTGGTGAGGAATGCTGAGATCTTAAATCCAGCAACTTCTGGAAGATTCCTATCCATGCAGTACATTGCCTTTGTTGAAGTGTGGACTGTTCAGTCTGTCAGCTAGAAAACAACCAATGTCATTGAATCTTGTTTCTTTTCTTTCTCTCCCGTGGTATAGAATTGGAGACACAGGTGGTTGGTCCTCAAAGGGATGTGAACTGTTTTCTAGAAGCCAGAGCCATGTCATTTGCCAGTGCAACCACCTGACCAGTTTTGCTGTCCTAATGGATATTTCAAAACGTGAAGTAAGTGGCCTCTTGAATGAATGTTTACTTTCCATGGTGGCAAAATAAAGAGGGTTTGACTAAAGCAAATAAGGAAATGGGTTGGGTTTTTTCCCATCTGTATTTTGTCTTTCCTTTTAACACTTTATCAACATGAGTGTTCTCTGGCACCAGTATCTTGTTTCAGTTATGAGGTTCAGTTTTTGCTTGTTTGTTCATTACCATCTTATGATAGAGATCACTGGAAAATGAATCTGTCTTTACAATATTCTTCTGATACAATATTCCTCTGAATGGTTTTATTTTTCTCATGGAAGGTTTTATATAAGAGACAAGATGTCAGGGTAGCTAGGCTCACACAGGATGTCTTGCCAACATAGAGTCAGTGACCAGAACTTCTCACCTTTATCATTTAGATGGAACTTATTAGGTGCAAGTTGCTCTACATTTTTATTCCTGTTTGCCTTACCATAAGCTGGTACAGCAAGCGTTTAGGATTCCAGCTTTGCAGATGGGAAGAAGAGGCAGTGATCTGCTTAAGGGCCCAAAGTTAACCCAGTGCCAGCTTAAGGCTAACTGGATAATCCTAATGCAACCAAAGTGCTGTAATTTAGTCATATGTTGACTAAATGGTTGATATGGTTGATATGGTTATCAACAGCTTTAGGTATAAATTCAAGACATGAAGCCAAGATGATGGAAATCTCAGACTATACACCTAAGTGGAAGCTCAGTCCCATCTTTTCCCTTTGCAGAAGCTGGGATCTGGAAAAGTTTGCATGTAAATTCTGTTCTTGGTACCTGTCTGGAATCAGGTGCAAGAGTCCTCACAAAATTCTGACTTTAGTATAAGTTAAGTTGAGGATGAGTAAGGTGGCATTTATCAGAGTATGTGGATTGTACTTATGAGAAGTATCATCTTCAGTAAATGGGATTATACTTGTAAAAGATTGTGTTACAACCCCCTCAGAAAGGCTCACTCACAAATGGATAATTTGAATTTACTAATCATGAAGATTTTTTTCTTGGCATAAGGTAGTCTCCTATTAGTATGGATACACTTCACAAAGTTATAAATATGTAAGAAGTAAAAGCAAGTTAAGTGGCTTGAAATCCATTTAATTGTGGCTTTCTTTTTAATATTATTATTATGATTTTAATCCTCCAAATGAGTTGATGGCAACTGACATCTTTTAAAGGCTTAATTCTGAGGCATTTTTATCATAGTCTGGAGAGTGAGTCACTAACAATTCTCAGTTGTTCATGCTGCATAGATTTATGTGGGTTTTTGCCTTGCTTTTTGTCAGACAAGTAAGCTTTTTCCCCCTGATAACTCAGTGAGTAAGAAATTAATTTTGCATTGGTTTTTTTAAAAAGGGAGGTATTTGAGAAGACAATTTAACAAAAATAATTACACTTGTATTCCACAGAACGGTGAAGCACTTCCTCTGAAGATTATCACTTACACAACTGTGTCTATCTCGCTGGCAGCTTTGCTGCTTACTTTTATACTTCTTGTCTTGATACGAACATTGCGTTCCAATCTGCACAGCATCCACAAAAACCTAGTGGCTGCCCTGTTCTTCTCAGAGTTAGTCTTCCTGATAGGAATCAACCAGACAGAAAATCCAGTAAGTTAATCCCAGTAATTATTGTATAATGTGTTTTTTTCCCTTTGCTTTAACCTAATCTCCACCACCACCATGACTACTGAGCCTGTGTTCCTAGCAATCCTCATTTGGTCTTCTTGTCACTTAGCACAACATGGGACAAATAGAACTATGGTTGAATGATTAGCTTTAAGCACTTTCCATGCCCTGCAAAGTCCCACTGTGATAAGTGGCAGAGGTTAGCAGATTGTGAAGATGGGCAGCAACAAGAGTAAAGCGTAGGGTGTAGACGCTGTAACTGTCCACCATTGGCTGGCTTCTCATTCCTGGACACCTTAAAAGGAAAGCAAAAGTTATGCTAGATTTGCACTTTGCAGAATTGGTGGTGGCGGCACAATTTTTTGCCTCTTTTAAGGGCCCAATGCTGAAGAGAGAAGCCCTGAGTCAGTTGGCTGCAGCAGCCTCCACATTTCCCTCACATATACCCAGCCCCTCATGTGATGTTGCTACACTGGGGGCAGGTCCCATGCAAAATTTGGTAGAGTTGGTGAGGTTGGTGGCTGCGGTAGTTACCTAGGCCATTGCTTCACTCATCACTAGGCCCTCAAATTTGTAAAAGAGAGACAGAGACAGACTGAAAGAGCTCATTGTCTCAGTGGGCCCCTAGGATGCATGGGCTTGCACATTTGCCCCACTATGTCAGTTGCTTATGCTGGGTCTGGGGATTGCCTCTTAGGATATCGGTCTATGTGTTTGTATTATGGCTGGCATACTGATTACAGTGTTATAAGTCTGACTTGTTTATTTTTCTATTTAGTTTATATCCTGCCTTTCTCTTTGTACAGAACCATAACACTGCAATTCATTTTTATGGGTCGTTGCCTCCACAACTTACCTCCACAACCTTCCCAAAACCTACCTTGTAATCTGCTTAGCCCCCTCTCCCTGAATGTGCATTTTCAAGCTGCCAGAAAGCTGGGAGGCAAGGTATGATGCTGTTAGAGGACCATGCCAGTGCTCGGAGTGGCGCACCCAGCTACAGGAAGATGGCTGGAAATGTCCTGGTTTCACACACTCCTCTCTCTGGCAGCTTAGAAATGACCACGTTGGAGGGACTGAGCAGCTTAAAAGATAGTTTTTGGTGGGAACCGTGTTACTGTAGCTACATCTCCCAATATGGAATCTCAGCCTATATTACAATACATTATATTTTATAGGGCTATATATCCCTTTGAAACGTATGTGAGGGTTTAGTAGCCTAGTACATCAATGGGAAGGCTTTTAGTCTGTCTCTTTTCTTATAATGGCTTTGTACCTGAGAGGAAATTTAACAATTCAAGAATTTATTGTTAAGACAGGAAAATTAATGTGTGCTTACAGTCTGCAAGTTAGCTGTGGAGTTCTGTAGGCGATGCACTATATATATTTTCAGTTGTTTATTCTTTGAAAATATATGCTGGTGCTCAATTTTCAACAGCTATCTTCAGAAAATATTTATATTTATAATACTTAAATTTGCCATTGGTAGAATTTGCAGCATCGTGTTTCCTTTGTGACAGTGACAATGCAGTCTTTTTAAAAAAAGAAAGAAAGAAAAATTCCCCCCAGTTTTGTCAGTTAGCAAACATACACTTATTAGTTCTGTACAGTAAACTATTTGCCAAAGTCTTTTTCGTTAGCAAGCTGTACATTTCACACTAAAGGCCACTCCTTAAAACTGGAGGAAGACTGTGAAGAGAACCTGCTGTGTGTATGTTTCAAGCAGTTGTTAATCCTTCCTTGTGGGATAAGAATTGTCCAATGAGTCACACACTGATGAGCATGAAAAGTCAAAGAATGTGGGAGCACAGATGAAATGGAGTTGCTTGACATTCCATTTAGCTTTTGTGCCACTCTGTAAAGCAGCAGGAACTGGGCAGGGAGAGGTTTCAGCCATCCATAAATGACTGATAGCCCCCCCCCCAATTTTTTTTTGCGTATCTAAAAAAAGAAGTTTTCGCTATTGTGACCGCTACAAAAAAAATGTATAGAATCGTAAAACATCCCTTAGAGTTGCATTCAACTAGTAAAAGTTGGGGAGAGGAGGTATCCTACAGAACAAGCAGTATCCAAAATCCTAGGTGTCAAACTGTGATGAACAGTTGCCAGGGAAAGTTTGGTTCCTCCTTGACTCTTTCATGTATACGTTGATTGGATGAGGATGTCAAGTTGGAATCTACTCACCATTTCTTAGTGGTTCAGTATAACATATTGTGCCTGTATTCGGACACATAAGCTATGATGTTTCAGTATAGGAACAACTGTAGGCAAGCCTGGAGTCAGTGTGATCTCCTCTCCAGCCTTTCGTCATTGTTGTTGTGTGCCTTCAAGTAGTTCCTACTGGGGGCAACCCAAAGACAATGCTATCACAGGGTTTTCTTGGCAAGATTTATTCAGAAGAGTTTGCCTTTGACTTCTTCTGAGGCTGAGAGACCATGACTTGTCCAAGGTCACCCAGTGTGTTTCCATAACTGAGAGGGGATTTGAATCCTGATCTGTAGAGCCATAGTCCAGTGCTCAGATCACTACAGCACACTGCCTCAGTCCCAGAAACAATATTGGGTTTCACTTTCATTTCCAATTAATTACTGTTTAACGTTACTTCAGAACCCTATGGCTAATTTTAAGTGTGGTCAGTTAGATCGAGGCAACTTTAAACCTAGGTTAAGAATTGCCTTGTTTCACCAAATCAGTTACTTAAGACTAAACATAGCTTATCTAAGTTCAGCCATTCATAGTAGTAAAAAAAAAAGTGCTTCTGACAGCCTCATTGCAACTTGTCCTCAGAAAAGAAAAAGGGTAGGAAACAAGAAAAAGAGACTGTTTTGGTTCCTGGTTGGTTGGTTGGTAAATAGCCAGTAGACTGCATTAAGTTCTTTGTGCAAGTATGCACTAAAAAGTACCCCTAGAAAAAACTTTACTCATTCATGGAATCCTCTGAAGCAGTCATGACAGTTATATGGTTCCTCACAGATCAGAAGCAATGTACTTATGAATACTATTTTCTAGAGACCTCATGTTCTGCTTCTAAATTTGGAGGAAGCATCTAGTTGGCCAGTTTTGAGAACAGCAAACTAGGACTGGATTAGATACGGTTTTGGCCTGACCCACCATTGGTTTTGTTACATTCTTGTATGAAATAGCATGGCAAGCTGTTGTTCAAAAACACACAAAAGACAAGACCTCAGGCATGCTAAAGTAGATGTTTGGATTGTGTCCCTTATTAATACTTGTTTTCATCTTTAAAAAAAAGTTTAGGTCTTCTGCTGTAATATTTTTGTCCCTTAGTGGAGGTAGAACTAATCAAATTGGGTTCTTTCTTTTTCTAGTTTGTATGCACTGTGATAGCCATTCTTCTGCACTACTTCTACATGAGCACATTTGCTTGGATGTTTGTTGAACAGCTTCATATCTACCGCATGCTGACTGAAGTGAGAAACATAAATTTTGGACACATGAGGTTCTATTATGTTATGGGCTGGGGGATTCCAGCCATTATAACAGGTAAGGAATGAATAATGAATAGCTAACAGTGGAAGAAAAGTGCAGTATTTGTGGTCTATTACCACTGACAGTTTTACCAGTACTGCTACAAGTATCATGATTTCCCTTCGAAGAATCCTTCAAATTGTAGATAAAGGAGAGTAAGGATTGTTCACAGCTTGGAATACCTGATGGATGTTCATCTCCCTGTGGAGAGAGATGGACCATTAAATCAGTGTCACTTTATAGATAAAAGAAATATGCCTTCTCCATTCCACTTATCTGTTCTAGTTCTAGAAACAGCTATATCTTCAGAGTTATACTAATCAGCAATATATTTGGCTGTTAGCCTCAATTCAACACACCGGGAAACACAAGGAAGGCAGTTAGAAATTGTATTATGTGCCTTTTGCCCTGAATAAAGCAACTTCTTTGTGGATAAAAAGACTTAAACATTACTAAATTCAAGTTGAAACAAGAATTGTACACATACCTGAGGAATAACTTCAGTGACTTTCTTATAATTACTTTGTTGCTTCTCTTGTTTTATATTCCAAGCACAGATTGCCAGAAGAGGTTTCACTAGGAGACAGAGAAATAGTTATGTCAGGCACACATAAAATTTGAGATTTTAAGGAGTGGATGGATGGATGGATGGAAAGATGGATGGATGGACGGATAGACAGAGAGATAGTTAGATAGATGTAGATATCTAGTCTTGTCTCTCTGTCTAGGTAGATAGATAAATATGTTGCTGTAGCACTGCAGTAGATTTATTCTGATTTTTAAAAGTGATTTTGAGCTTTCAAAAGCATTTAACTATTTCCAAAATACGTTATAAATAAAACAAAGAAGCCTCATGAAATTTCCATGCACACCATATAGGTATTGCCTATGTAACAAAGTAATGCAAAAACTAGTAGTTGTGCAGGAAAAATAAAGAAGCTCTGTATAAATTTTGCACCATTATTCCAGTCCAAATTTATTTTATATTCTAATTGTCATGTGGTAGTAAATTATATGATAATTTCCTCTGAATGAAGAAAGTTGATTCAGGACTTGATAAAAAGTTCAAGCCCCCAAGGTTTGTTAAAAAAAAGACAACCTGGAGCAGAATATGGCCACTCGGGGATTGGTAACAGCCAGAAGTCTGAGAACACAGAACTGCTAACTGCACTTTCCTGTTGACACTGATGAACATGCTCAGAACTTTATATCAGCTATGGTACCTGTGGGAACAGTGAGGGTGGCAGCTGACCTTGTGATTCACCTGTGATCTTCTGAGTCTACATGAAAGGAAATAAGATCAATGAAGCTGCTGGAAACAAACTGTACCTGAGACTGAGGCCATTTCCGCAGTACCGTTATAGTGCTATTATTCCACTTTCAACATTCTGTGGAATTCTGGGATTTGTAGTTTACTGAGGCCAAAGAACTCTCTGACAGAGAATTCTAAATGCCCCTACCTAAACTGCAAACTCCAGGGCCATTTCTGCACTAGACTGTTATAGCACTATTATTCCACTTTCAACATCCTATGGATCCTGGGGTTTGCAGCAAACTGCAAACCCCAGGATTTCATAGGATGTTAAAAGTAGAATAATAGTACTAAAACAGTCTAGTGCAGAAATGGCCTAGAATTCCACAGGATGTTGAAAGTGGAATAATAGCACTATAACAATGTAGTGCAGAAATGGCCTAAGAAGCCTGTTGAGTCCAGTGTTTGGTTTCCAGAAGGCTAGCCAGCTGTCCCTGGGAAGCCCATGGGCAGGACATGAGTACACTAATACTGTGCTTGGGTTCAACAAGAAAATAAGAGGCATGATGTATTTCTAGTATATTTCCTGCTGTCTTTCTGCTAGTAGATAGACCTTTTCATTTAAGGAGGTATTTGGTTTTTAATATGTTATGGCAAATGGAGCTTTTAATGGAGAATGTTGTGTTTCTATTTTATTATGTTTTATATATGTTTTTAAAGCTGCTTTTAGTTTGTATTGTAACTATTGTTTTTTAAACAGAAGTCCAGTTTAATTGTATCTTAGTACTAAGAGTGTTTTAGTTGTATTGTGTTTTTAAAAGGTTATACACCACCTTTGATCCCATGCTAGAAGAAAGGTGGGATAAAAATAAATAAATAAAAAATAAAATAAAATAAATGTCTTCTGAGCAAATGAGGAACATTACTTCTGAAGGGCCTAGCACAGGGCAGACAGCTTGTGGTTGCTCACTCCAGCTGTGAATTGATTTCTGCCCTCAAAATGGCTTTCAGAAGATCCCAGCAATGTTAGGAATACTGATCTTTGGCTTGGCCTGGCCTGGCCTGGCCTGGCTAGCTTAACATCAATGGTGGGGTTAAGTCTCATTCTGTTCTTTGAGCATGTGGCATACTTGAATGGGACCACACTGAACTGGCAAGAGAAATTACAACTCAGGGCCTTTCCACACTACACTGTTATAGTGCTATTATTCCACTTTAAATATCCTATGGAATCCTGGGGTTTGCAGTTTAGGGAGGGGCATTTAGAAGGCCCTTTGGCCTCAGTAAACTAAAAAACCCAGAATTCCACAGGATGTTGAAAGTGGAATAATAGCACTATAATAATGTAGTGTGGAAAAGCCGTTAAATTAAATTTCTGATATGTATCACTCTCTTCTTCCCTCTCTCCAAGCCTTGTCTTCTACTGTTTGTCCTTGTCTTACCTTCTTCTACGTTACCTTCATTCACCAACTTCTCATCCCAGATACATTTTATCCCATTATTAGAGGAGGAGCATAGAATAGAAGTTCTGTTACCCTGATATCTGGGGTCCCGTGGGGGACGCCTTAATGTGTTCCATGTGTTGGGGAATGGAAACTAGCCAGAGCATGAGGAATAGCAATGCGAGAGGCAGGGTAACCTAGCAGGATCTTTTTACCCAGTTTTTATGGGGTCAGGCCAAACCAAAACCAAACAAAGATGTCCAATAAATGATTTTATTGAATGAAAGTCTCACGCACCAATGCAATCACTCACACACTCACTCAAGACCTATTAAGAAGCAAAAGAGAGGAAACTGGATAAGGGAATATTGAAGGGGTTGTAGCTGGGGTAATACTGCACCTTTTCCTGAAGTCCTTGGTCCAGGAAAAACAGCGGAGAAGTGGAGCTCAGCACGGAGAGGGCTGAGGGGATTACTCAACGGATGGAGAAACGGTCTGCTGTGATGACTGGGAGTGATCCAAAGAACTACTCAAAAACTGGGACTATTTGTAGGGGGAAAAGTACCTGGAGGGTTAATCCTTTCCCAGAGAGAACAATGGGTGTTGCAATGAGAACGAAGCTCCACAATGGTAACTTCCTTTGCATGATGAGATTATAAGGTGTTGCCAAAGTCTCAGGATCTTCAGCTGCATTGGGTTGTGGTGTGACTTCATGTAAATGGTCCTTGCCTGATAGGATTTTGCTCAACTTGGGGCAAATACGCTAATCCCCTGAAGTTGGCTTCTCAGGGGCTGAGAACCCTTTGTCTACTGTGGGTTTGGACAGCTTGAGGTCTCCTGGGGCTGTGTGACTGCAGATTTTACTGGCCTGACCTGGTTTTCAATCGTTCGACCATTGCTGCCTACATGCTCACCTGGGTGACCTCTCAGGCACATGGAATCATACTTTAATATCAAAATTGTAGACCCTGGGACAGAGTTTTCCAGTGGGGTGACAGTTCTCTGATGTTCCTAGTTAGGGTTTTTGTTTTGTTCTGCTTTGTTAGAAGGGGTTGGAGAGAAATGAGATCAGTCGTGGAATTCATATTACCCAGATCCTAGTTAATAGTGGTGGTTTCCAGTGGCTTGAGCTGATCTCATTCTCTTGTGCTTTTGGGCTCCTCTTGGAATTTCCAGTAACCCATCTTTCTCGTAAGGAAGAGAAGATGTTTCTTTCAAATAAGACTTTTTCTCCCAGGATGAAAGAAAATGAGATATGATGTGTGTGAAGATAACAAATATGTAAATGAGACATTGTTGAAATCTACTTTCATACTACTTCTACTAACAGAGTAAAGTAATCGACTATGATGCAACAGACTTAGATAAACTGATAGTTTTGTCACCGAATTTTAAAAATTCATAGTTAATTCATTCAATCTGCAGTCCTTTCCGCACTTTCATGGAATAGATCTCATTGAACTCAACTTACCTCTGATTGCACTGTATAGCTAATTGCACTATAAAAGAGCTTAACATTTGGAAATGAATTACACAATCGACTTGCAGGAGCAGACACCATCTTCCAAGAGGCATCTTCTTTTGTGGTAGAGAAGAGGAATGCTCTTTTCCTTCCACTCATGCTTTTTCCACATACTAATATTTAACAGGTTTTTTAAAAAATATTACCTATAGGAATAACATTTTTAATTGCTGTGATGTTTTCTTCAGTCTGACCAGCTAAGGCAGACCTGGGCATTGTACGGCCCCCGGGCCACATACGGCCCTTTGATTGGCTCTGACCAGCCCGTGTAAGGCTAATTGGAAATTACAAAATAAACATATTTTCTAAGGCCCTTTCCTCACGGGGGGGCGAAATGGGGCCGCACACGCAGGGGCAGAACTTACCCGCGAGCAGGTTGCTCCGTCCCTGCAGAGAGTGCGGATCCGCCATTCCAAATGCTGCCGAATTTCGGCGGCATTCGGCGGCGCCCAAAATGGCGGCCGGCGGCTTCCGGCGGTGCTCCACCAATCAGGAAAGCGCGCCAGCCGGAAGCCCACCCCTGGGCAGATCTGCAGGGACGCGCTACCGCGTCTCTGCAGTTCTTCACCGGGGGCTGCTACGGGGCAGGCGGGTGAGTTTTATAAAAACCACTTGTGAAGGTGGTTTTTATAAAACTCACAGCACCACCCCCACGGCTGCGCTAGAGCAGTTTGAGGTCTAGAACCTCACTTTTTTTAACTGCTCTAGCGCACCCCCCGGTGAAGAAGACCTCCAGGAGAGGTCACTCTAGCATGGGCAATATGCCCGTGTGGAAATGGCCTAACTTTACCTCATGCATGGTCTAAACAACTTGTCAAAACAATGCTATTTACTGCTTTTTATAAAGAAAGACAATTCATATTATGCAGAATTGAGTTCAGCCTTTTGGTCCGGCCCTCCACAATATTTTTAGTTTCTCATGTGGCCCCATGGAAAAAATAATTGCCCACCCCTGAGCTAAGGCTTGAAATCCTGTACATGTTTCTTTGGGAGAAAGTCAGCAGAACAAAATGGGACCTACACATGCTTAAGAGTGTACTCTAAATGTTACAGTTCTTAAGATAAAAATTTTATCTGAGATCCAAGCTTAGAGTTTAGCCATACTACACAACTATACCACTGTAACTGACTTGGTACCATCCTATGGATTCCTATGATTTGTGGTTTAATGAGGTACTTAAAATTCTCTGCCAGAGAACATACATGTTGTAGTTCAAGGGAATGTACTAGACAGGTCTAAGTTCTTCACAAAACTAGAAACCTGAGGATTCTGTAGCATGAAATCATGGGAGTTAACAATATAGTTGTATACTGCTGATACACCTTTGGTTAGAACAGGTAATATTCCAACTTGGTCATAGCAGTTTTAGCCTTGCACTTGCATCTTTCTCCACTTGTGGAACACAGGAGCAGTACTTAATTGGAAAGAGAATGACTGCTGTGTGAACCTTTTGTACACACCAGATATGCATTATATAGTGAGGAGTGGCAAGAACTGTGTGCAGTGACGGGGCTTTGAATGAGACAAAGTTTCACTCAAAGCCAAAGTTCAAAGTTCAAAATAACATTAGCCCATCAACTTTTTGCCTCCAGTGCATGCTATATGCCAAGAAAAGGAGTCTTAATTGCTTCCCCAATGCACATTGAATTAGAACTTGGCCAGTCTTACTCTATATATGTGTTTGCACAATAATGAATAATGAAAAACAGAACATTTGATTCAAATAGCAAGCAATAATGTGTCTCAGAAGAGAATAGAAAGTAAGGTGTGCTGACAGCTTGTTATGAGTCATGGATGATTTCCCAGAAAGTCAAGACTTGTAGAGTTCAGAGACATATCGCCTGCTTGGAAATCAAGACATTGTTCTCTTTGTGTAGCCTTCATACAAGTTAAATGACAATGTCAAACATTGTCCTTGACTTTCCAGAGTGATAAGAATATATACTCTGTGCCCACATAAGGAAACAAAAGGGAAAAAAGGTCTGGAGTTATTATTTGCAACTACATAATTCTAAAACTGTATCCAGGTTTGAGGTTTGCAATGGCATGGAAGCACTCAAGGAAGAATGGGATATCAAAGAATGAGGATGAATATATCATTGCAGATTTTACAAACATACTGATTAGTTGTGACTGATTGAAAAAAAATCACGGCACACAACTAGTGTTATCTACAGTGGCAATGCTAGTTGAGGATGAAGAGGATTGTAATACAACATATCTGAAGGGTACCAGGTTGGAAAATGTTTGTCAGTGTATGTGAGTTGTTTTTATTCTGAAAAGCTACATTTTCTATTCAGTTTTTTTCCTTGAGAAAAGTAATTAAAAAGTAATTATTTTCCAGCCATTTCATTATCTATATTTTGCTTCATGCTGAAAAATAGTTTTGGAAAGAAAGAAAGAAAGGAAGGAAGGAAGGAAGGAAGGAAGGAAGGAAGGAAGGAGAGAATATGTCTCTTCTCCCTTTCCTTTAGAGAGCTACTGAATTCAAGGGTTTCTGAGAACTACCCTAAGCCATCCAGATTTACCCATATGGGTGATAACGTGTGTAAGAAGTATTCATATTTTTAAAATTTATAATCTGGCCTGAGATTTCTGTGCCAGAGTTACTGATTCAGTCATTTTACAGAAATTTTACAGGAACCTGGATTCAACCATTTATTTTCTGTAACATTCTATAAAAGCCATCTGTAGGTCAGGAAGTGCATGGTTAAAATGTACCTGGGAACTCTGGCCAACTGTAGCTCACATGGCCATTTTCACTATTTGTTTTCAGTGATACATCTGTTTTTTTACTTAATTACAGCAGACGTTTGTATCGCTGTTTATCACCACATTCTAAACAAGTAAGGAAGATGATGATGATAATAATGAAGAATAAGAATTAACTTTATTTATACCCCATCTTTTCCCCAAAACCAAGACTCAAGGTGGCTTACAAATTAAAACGTACAAAAGATCAACATTAAAATGGAATTGACCTATTAACAATACCAAAAGCAGTTCTGTTGAAATGCAATTCTTAAAAACAGGACATATGGAAAAAATGTGGTCGAAAGATACAACATTTATTCTGTGTAATAATTTAAAAGAAAACTTGTGTAAGGTTATGTATAGCTGGTATCTAACAGCAAATATGCTATCAAAATGTCCTAGAATGTTTCCAACCAATATTGTGGATGTCAAGGTAAAGAGGGCTCTTTTTTCACTTGTAAAAATGCAAAAAGTTAGTAGTCTAAGATTTATATGTTAATCCAAAATATTTTAAGGGTAGATTTTGTAATGCTTTCAGTAATGCTTTTGTTGGGTACTATGGATAAGGAACTGGAGAGTAAGCATGGAATATTTGTTGCTCAAACTTGGAAATGGACTGAAGCACCAGCGATGGAAGAATAGATAGTTAAGGTTGCTGAGTTAGCCCAAATAGTCAGATCAACCTGTGATGTAAAGGATAAGCCAATCAAAGACTTTCTGAAAGACTGCAAACAGTTTATGAAATTTTTGAGCAATAAGAAATCTAATGTAGTGATCTGTGGTTAAGATTATTAGTAAGTTTAGTAGGATTATTTAGTTGGATCTGTAATAGAATTTTTATTTTATTTTCTATTTTTCATTACAGATAGGATGGAGACTATCAGAGCTCTACTGTCTATTAGTTATGTGTCTTTTTTTCCTTTTTCTTCTTTCTCCTTTATTTGTGCATATACGTTACTTTAACTGTAAATTAGATAATTTGTGTTAAAAATTAATTTAAAAAAGAATAAAAAAGATTTCTGCCAATGGGAGGACAGCAAGAAGTGGGCCGTTTGAGCCTCCCTAGTAGGAGATATCTGTCATTGTCGTTGCCATCACCATCATCTCCCTACCTTGCCCTAAATTTGGTGATTATTAATAGGATGTTGATTATCATGAAGGTGGGGGGGCAGAATCCCATAGCCTGACTGCAGGCAGGCAGGTCAGTGAGGAACACTGCTTAATGAAAGCAACCCATTAAAAAAAGCAGAGAGGAGTTTGCTTTTGCTTGAAAAATGAGTAAAAGCCAGTAGTTGCAAAAGTATGTGTAAAAGAGCTGGGAAAAGTGTGGGCTTTTCTGTTCAAAGTACAACCTGGGAAATATTTTGGGTTTGGATTATAACTCCTGTGTATTTTGAAAAGCAGTGCTTGCAAAGATCTCAAGAACAGAACTGAAAAAAAGTTTGGTTTTTTTTCCCCTGTCCAATGCAGAGCTTGGAAAACTTCCAAATATGCTTTCAGAGAAATATATTTTCATTTGTTAGTTTTGGGTTTTGTTTTGGTTTTTTTATTTGACTGATTATGCTCAGATCAACTAAATGCATCATGTTTGATGACATCACCAGTGGCTTGCTTCGTATGTCATCAATAGGGGCTGTCCTTAAGTGCTCAGATTTTGGCCCTGAAAACTCAGGACCTGGGATGCTCCTGACCTGACAACCCTGACTGTGATAGCTGAACAAATTGAACAGAGAAGGCAGTGTCCTGAGAAGCAAAAGGACTGAAGAAAAGGGCCAATGATACAAATGAAGATTGGCTTGTTGAAACTTGGTATTGAGAAAAGGAGAGGAATTAAGACAAAAAAAGGCTTTTGGAGAATCAGGAAGACTTGGAGGGATTTTTTGCTGGTGGCAGTCCAAAAGCTTTAGAGATGGAATATGGCCAAGGAGCCATTACAGAGCAGAGGTCAGAACGGCCAGGTTGAAAATCCTTCATTCTAGATATGTTCCTTTCTTACTGATTTTCAAAATAGGCAAACTCCATACTCAAGGGCCCAAATCAGCCTCATTTTAATTTAGTAAAATGTTAATAATGCAAAGATTTGGAAACTTTAAAAAGTTAATTTTCTGCCAGCATATAATGGAGTCAGATGTTTGCCCACTCTTTGGCACAGACTTCACAAATGAGTATACATTCTTGAAAAGAGATTTATTTCTGATAAATTAGATTTGTATTACATATCTTTTAATGGACTTTCCTGTACCACTATGTAATTAATTTCTGGAGGGAGACTACTTTAAGAGGGAAAGGCTATCTTATACAGTGGTTATTCCATACTCTTTGTATTGCATCTGAATGTGGATCTTGATTGTTATGGTGGGCTCCACACACCTGAAAACCTTTCCGATTTTGTGTTGTAATGCAGGTCTTGCAGTGGGCCTGGATCCACAAGGCTATGGGAATCCAGATTTCTGCTGGCTCTCTGTTCATGACACCCTTATTTGGAGCTTCGCAGGACCCATCGTAGTTGTTGTGGTTGTGAGTATTGTGGAATCTGCTGACATTATAAATAAATTGAACTTGAAGTAGCTTGCCAAGAACTGAGACCACCAGATTAGAAAGCAAGAAAAAGATTTATTTTACTTCAGGGATCTCAGTGGAATGAATTTCCAAAGACTGAGAACCTCGAGTCAGGTATCAGCTCTCTTATACACTCTTGTAAACAGGTTACAGGAAATGATTACATATGACCATATATGAACTGTTTACAGGTTACAAAGACCCAGGTTACAGCAGGTTACAGCTTTCAAAAATGATATATTTCGGTACCAAGGGAGTACTCTCACTGAGTTTCACCAACCTCAAAACCCCCCAGGTTCTCTGCATAGCTAAGCGCATACCTAAGCCTTCTGATAAGATAAAGAATGCATCTGTTCACCTTATTTTTCTCTATTTTTCTACTTTAGCAATAGCTTCTTCAATTTAACCATTTCATTCCCCCCTTTATGCCAAATTCCATAGCAATTTGAGCATACACTACTTAAGCTTGCTTTTGAGCCATAACAACAAAATGAGCCGCCTTTCCCTCCATAGCTTGAGAGAGAGAGGAATGTACACATTTCATAGCACAGGAAATACATACCATTATTAGGAACCCTCCTACAATCAAAAGTACAATACCTAGAAACAAGGTTTTTAGCCAACTAAGATCTGGCAGCCAGGAAGTTAACCAATCCCAAGGGTTGCTAATGCCGCTGTCATTGTTTTGTATTAACCCATGTAAGTGTTGTATTTCATTCTCTATAGTCTTGTTTAGGTCATGGAAGGCAACCTTACATCCTCCTTTGTGGTGCAAAACCCCCCTTTTCTGGCTAATAAGTAATCCAAGGCTTGTAATAATAACTGATTTAGCTCTTCAATTTCTTGTTGGAGGACTTGTACCAATTTTCCAGTTGCATTTAATTTTTCTCCAGTCTACAGGTCAATCCTATTATGCTCCTACGATTTTCTTGAGCCACAATTCCTGGATAGGATCCCAAAGTGAGGACCCCTGTGATTAGTCCACCTCCTACCCTGCTACCCTCACTTTTAGACAACTGTGGCCCTACGATAACAAAATCCTCACACTAACTACCCAGTGGTCCCACTGGGTACCGCTCTTCCTACCATCCCTGTTTTGTTTGTCCAGGTAGGAAAACTTGGACAGATAAGGTCATATACC